>JAYJLV010000027.1:8385348-8410773 GCA_036873485.1 Torymus texanus | reverse complement strand
AATTAATACGCTTGTTACGGCTTTTCCCTCTACACCGTGAGGGTTTTTATGCCGAAGCAAGTGGGTTTGTTCTCCGCGTAAACATGCATTTTCTTTTATTTAATAACCATTCACTCACCCATCCCTTTCCTTCTTTTGTTGAACTCATATAAAAATTCAATAGTTATAAAAAATATCTGCAAAACAAAAAAAGCCATATCACTATCAAATGTAGACTACTTATTAGAATATCATATATGATATTCGGGCATTTTAGATAAATAGGTAATTTTATATAGGACTACGTAAGGAAAACGTAATGCAGGCAACCCCGTTTCAGAAAAAACGAATTAAATCAAAACAGTTGTTGGAAGCTAAAAAAAATATATTTCCGGATTTTAACATTAGAAACAATACACTACATCTATTTGCGATTAGGGATTTTTAAATATTCTCATGTAACGTTTTCTCTCAATTACTCAAGAATTACCAATCTTCTGATATCACTTTTTACAAATGTAATATTATACCTTAAAAATAAAATCTCATTAAAATATAAAAAAGTTCAGTAGTCATAAATATAAGCATGCAAACGATAAATAAACATGATAAAGCCTAACATTAAACTTTCCAACATATACCAGAGAAAATAGAAATCGACTTTTCTTCTACACAATTGTTCCACTTTTTGCCAAATTTAAATATCTAATAGCGCTTTTAATTGAGAGTTTGCCTAAAACTCGAATTCAAATCGAAAGAGACCCGATAGAGATCAGTTGTGCAAATAAAATCCCTAATCGCGGCAAATCTGGCGCGTACTCGTGGACGACACCCACGCACACGCAACTCGTCAGCGAACGTGCGAGCCAACAAGAGAGAGACAGAGAGAGAGAGAGGTGAAATGGAATTTTTTTTTATAAAAAGCGAAAGAGGATCACTCGCTCGCTCACGCGCAGCCAACGGTAGTAGTAGCAGCAGCAGCAGCAGCAGAAAAAAAAGTTTAAACGCGCACGGGATCGCTTTTAAAGCGACGGGGAATTGGATAACTGGCTCGAATCATTAAAATCAAACGTGCGGAAGCGGAAGTCTTCCGCGTCGATCGCGCTCGCGCGTCCGAGCGAGTAACAGGTAAGGGTGTTCGATTCACGAGCAAAGCATACAGGTGGCCTAGTATAGCCCGAGAGTAAGAGAGAGAGAGAGAGAGAAAGAGAGAGCTTGTATACGTATACTCTCTGACTCACTTATGTGTGTATGTTTGTGCACGTACTCACACGAGAACGTATATATATATACGTGTGCGGGCGCTCGCTCGAACATATGTTTACAAACACGAGGAAGAAAAGAGCTCGAGAGCACGCGCGCCACGTGCATTATACGAGAGAGAGAGAGAGAGAGAGAGGGAGTGAGAAGTAAAGTCGTCGTCGTCGTCGTCGTTGAGTTGGTGTGCGTGATGCAATGGTTATACCTGTACGAGAAAGAGAGATGCAATTGTGTGATGGTGTAAGGATACGTATATAGAGAGAAGCACGAGAGAATCGGAAGAAAAGAGACAGAACGAGAGAGAGAGAGAGAGAGAGAGAGAGAAAGTGGGAACGAGTACGATATAGTTGAACGGAACGCGCGCGCGTGTGGGCCACCGGGTGAAATTGGGGTGTGAGTGGCGAAAAAAGGCGATAGAAAAATACAGAGGGAGGAATTGACGCTGAAAATATTTTTTCGACGGGCTTTATAGGTTTTTGATGCGCACGGGAATTATTTGATGTGAAAGTTAACCAATATCGCACTTGCGTATCTGAATTGATATACGATATACACACATATAGAGGATGATAGTAGTACATAAAAATAACTTTGTATTTTATACGAATTGATATATAGATAGATAGATAGACCGATTATTTTGTTGTTATATATTTATTATTGCATTAATTATAACACTCGTGTATTTATTTATCATTTCTCAATATCAATTAACGGATAAGAATTGTAAAATTATTATGAAAGAAAAATTTGACGTCATTTTCGAAAATCCATATTGAAAGGGAGAAGTTTTGACAGCACGAGGGTATAATGACAACATTAAGGGCATTAAGGATGAAGGCACAAGAAGAAGGAACACACACATAGAGAGGGAAAGAGAATAAACCTTGAAGTATCGAGAAAACCCATCGACATGTGGAGGAGTCAAGTCGTGCGCCTCAAGAGGGAAAAGCGCCAAGCAATGAAAAGGGGATTCGAGAGATCGAAATGCACGATGAAAGAGCATCACAATGCGAGTGTGAAAAGGCACAAAGCTGCTTTTGTGCACGCGCCTGAGCGCCTGCTTTATTTCTTATGGCTATTAATGTTCCTTTTTTTTCTAAAATAACTTTTGACATGAAACCTATACCTTTTTTTTCCCCCCATTACTTTCACGATGATTCTAGGCAAGGTATTATAATGTAAGAGTATAAAATTTCAATAATATGCTAATTAAACGAGTTTGAATATATTTCAGTCTTAGATTACGGTATTTTGGAAGACCATGCGTAACTTTTATAATTACAGCTAATTTATTTTGAAATTGAAAAGCATTGTCAAAATGATGCCAGTAAAAACGGAGCTCTGGGCGCGCGCACGAGAGTATATATACCTTAATCGAAGAACATTCAAAGTAAAATTTTAACTTTGATGTTGAAAACTTTTGAAACTTACCGACGGGGAGAGGGGAGAGGGCTTTAATCAAAGTTTATTGCGGCCTTAACAAATTCAAATTAAATTCATACACTTTAACTTCATCGTTAACAGACGACGACGACCCCGTGCATAAGCGCTGATATTACGCGTGCGCGCGTAAACTGCGGCTCTACTGCTGCGACGACATGCGCATCATTCGAATCGTGAAAAAAATACAAACGGTAGCATAGAAAAAAAAGTCGCGAATCTATATTCGCATACATATAGTAATCAGTATCATCCACCGTACGACAAATGAATCTTCCGAGTTCGTGGTTAAATGTCACCTTTCTGTCTGTTCGATCGGAAAATTTTTGTAGGTCTCCGCATTGAAATATGCATTTAATACATGTTGCAAAAATTAGAACATCGCGTGTCCTATATATTCTATTTCATCCGGGCTGCGACTATAACTAGCTGTCCGCAAGGAAGAGCAAGAGAGAGAAATGACGGTAATCGATCCTCCCTGTCTTCACTCTGCCAGAAGATCCAGTAGGAGAGAGAGAGAGAGAGAGAGAGAGAGAATCCGGGCCATCGCGCATACATATACATACCTACATACATACACATACACAGGGAGAAATCGTAAGCTCGCGACCCCGATTTAGGCGCGAAGCGAGCGAGCAAGCAAGCGCGAGAGGCTAATTTCAAGTGGGCATGATTTAATTATACTTGCCTGCAGTATTAATTCGTTCGCGTACTCTCTCTCTCTCTCTCTCTCTCTTACTCTCGATAACCCGCAAGTGAGTGGATTTCCAATATGTGTATATACATATATATATATATATATATATATTATATCGGTGAACTGAGTTGTTAAACTATGAGTTTTAAAAAAAGACCTGAATTTCTGGGAACCGAGTAGGCTAGATAAGGTTAGTTGTGTGTTAAATGTGTGGAAGACTTGATTTGAGCTTGTAAATTAAAGCTCGCGATCAATGTTTCACAAGCTGTCCTACCGCTGCAGCGTGCGCCTCGTCGTTGTGCATCTTTCAGAGAATTTTATCGCTGATTGAAGAGTGACTTATTCACGTCGTGTTCTTTTCAGCGCCATTCAGCGTGACCTTCTCTCCTTTAATGGCTGCAAATATCTTGCACGAGTGTTAGAATTTTACCGGGTCGTTCAACGATATATATATGTACATATATATGTGTGGTACTCGAATGATAAATATATATATATATATATTTTTTTTTTCTAGTATAGTATAGTATAGTATTTCATTTATTGTAAAAAATAATTTACAAATATAAGCATATATAATACATTCACACTTTAAAAATGCTTATAGAAATACATCGTTACATCGTAACATATTAGGTACTCAGTAAGAAAGTCAGTGACTAATTTCAGTCCCTTCAAATTAATACTGTTATGAAATATCACAGTCTAAACTTAAAGCTAAATAATACTGACTATAATAAGTCAAAAACTTAAAGTAATGATATCACAGATAAAAAGTGAAGTAAAATGAAGCTAAATAACTGGAAATTAGATTGACTTGAATACGTGTACCTATTTTATTTATTTTATATAGAAATCGAGGAAAAGATTAATTATTTAACTTTACACACACGTATACGATATTGTTTATACTTTATAAATAGTTTATAATTAAGTTCACCGTTAAATATTCATGTTGTAATAAAAGTGACAAGCCGCTGTAGAAGGTAGCATATACACTCGATAAAATATATTCCTGGATTAAGCGGAAAGCTAGAGAGAAAGCGGGATTCGAACTACAATTAGAACTTTCACCCAGATATCATTTGTTTCTATACAAGTATAAGCTAATGCTGTTAGATTATTTTCGGTCCAAAGGTCGTTGTTTTTAGACGCGATATTCGAGAGTGCAATTTTATCTCCCGGAATATATAAGCGTATAAACTATCTCTTATTAGTTATCTAATGTTTTATCAGTTTAGTCGTCGTCGTGAGCTGCTGTGCTCCGATGCCATGAGCTATCCTTGGCTATATCAATATCATCATCTTAATTTTTTGACAGTATTAAAGTGGCCTTTTAATTACTTAATTCTCGCCAATCCTATACGAAATTGAATATAATTAATGAAAATGGCCAACATTAAACACAATTATATATACATATATACACACACATATATATATATATATATATATATATATATATATAACATGGAACTGTTTTCAACGTATTCGCAATTCAGCTATAAATAATGAACTATGAAATGCACCTAACGAGTATCTATAAAAATCTTCTCTCCTTAGACGCGAATTTTCGTGAATTTTTTCGACTCCACGCAAAAAATAATTATCAGCTATATAAGCAAACGTTTGCACGTCAAGTCTCGCGACTATATACTCATATAAAAATCGGATTTCTAGTCAAACGGATGAATCCTCTTAACTAAGTTCTACTTCACTGTAGAAGAAAACTGTTGATGTTTAGAAAACACTTTTTTTTTAAAGAATATCCTATTCTTCTGAAAAGAATAATTATTCATTCAAGGCAAAATATTTCTTGATAAAAATCATCTATGCTATAAATAAAGGAAGTCATCTGAAACTCATATGAATTCATCTATCTTGTTGAAATTTTGATTTTTCTTAGAAAATTATTAGTATTTTGCAGGAAATGTTATTTTCCTCTTCAAGGTACAAGAAAAATACTTTCACTAAAAGGAATATATTTTAGATTATTTTCTGCTTAACTCTAAACCAATTCTGCTTGTCGTTATAATAAGAAGAAATTCTTCTATACAGCCAAGCAGATTCCTTTTAAACGTAGATCCCGTTTTTGTGCGTATATACAAAACCAATCTGATTAACTTCTTTATCATATCCCTGGCACCGATTGTAACCGGAATCATTACCTAATCGCTTTCTAACAACCACACACCTCTCTCTCTCTTTCACTGTATGTGTATAATTTTTCCATGCAGTTTCGCGTCAGATTACACATGTAAACAAGAAGAAAAAAAGCCAGCAACGATAAAGACACAGCGAAAAAACACACAGTGCACGCGCACAGCAATAAAATTCACAGCGAGCTCGCGCGTACGCTGACAGTGTTTTAAACAACAAAGGTACTCGGTCGCTTGTAAGGCTTGTTAAGTGGTTTTTTTCTTCTTCCTTTTTTTTTCTTTCTTCTACAAAAATCTGGCCACTACTACTACGAGATCTATATAACAACCAACGTACGAAGTATAGCGCCGGCGGTGCTAACGTAGTCGGCGACGTTTTCACCGTTGACGCGATAAAGGCAATATTTTCATGGAGATCCGCGCGTGCTCGTAAAGGCATGCGAAGGTGGTATAGTATAGCGTTTGCTCGCGGGTCTCAGCATATATATATATAGCTTTAACGTCGCAAGAGCGCGTTCGCCGATAGCACAGCGAGCTCGCGAGCGCGCTTTAGCGTTTGATAATGAAACGCGGCGCCAACAATAAAAACCTTTATGCGAACATTCGGTATCGGTTAATGTTACAGAATCTAACCAATATACCCCTTTCCGTCTTTCTCTCTTACTCGGTTCTTTGCCTATACTCTCTATCTTCCTCTCTCTCTCCGCCCTATCTCGCAGCCTCTCCCTCCCACTAACGCTCTCTTTCTCTTTCTCTCTCTCTCTCCTTTTTATCCCCCGAGTTTTAACTTTCCTCCTTCTCTCTCTCTCTCTCTCTCTCCCTCTTTCGCTTCGCCAGGATTCGGCGAGTTTTTCGCTCTCTCCCTCTTTCTCCCTCGGCCTCGCTCTAAAGCCCAGAGAGCTACTATCCCGCCCTTCTCTCTCACTCGCGCCCGCTCTTTCCCCGCTTCCTCCGCATCTACAATGCGATGGTATTGATTTAAAAGTACATTCGTGTTTTCATAATGCTGTATCTGTACGTAGGCAACGACGCCCAACTGCCTCATCCCGCGGCGCGCGTTTTCGCTCGCTCGCTTGCGTCGTATATAGTCGTCGTTTCACCCCTCCACTATATATATACACATATACCAACGGCGCGTCCCGTCTGTCGCTCGCTCGCTCGCTGTCCTTTTTCTACTTCTATTCGGGCATCGGACCCTCGCGTGCGCCCCGATAGACAGGGATGGAATTATGAGACAGAGAGAGAAAGAATATATATGTATATATATAGGGGGAACGTTCTCTATCTCTCTCTCTCTTTCTCTCTGCTTTTGCGAGAGAGCATCAACGTGGCATACGTTCCGGAATCAGGCAGGCGCACAATTAAATTCCCGCTAATCGGCAGGTTTGATACTTCAATTTCATTGTTAAAAATAATTGGAGGCACACGCTTATGCGCGCGACACTGCTATATACACACGCGCGCGCGCGCTTGCACGACGAGCAAATGACACGCGTTATGCGCGTCGTGTGTTACGGCGTCTCGCGCGTATATATATATGTATATACACACACGAGGGATCTCACCCAACATATATGTATATATACAGTATATAGAGTATATACACATATACAAGCGTGCGTCGGAGAATGAGAAAAAAAAAGCTAGCGTCGTCGTCGTCGTTCGTCGTCGTCGTTTGCGCGATCGGTGGGAAAATGCAAAGGAGGGTGAGAGAGCGAGACGAAGAAAGGGACGACACACGCTTGTACCCACACTCGCGCCTGTACGGGGGAAGGAAGAATGCCTCTGCGAGCGCAACACGCTGCTACTACATCAGAGAAGGAGAGAGAGAGAGAGAGAGAGAGGAATTTATTTCTGTAGGCTTCTCTTAATTAGAGGCGCGCAACCTCGGAGATTTGAGGAGGAAATGTTGTCGCAGTTTTTATAGCGATGAGTTTATGGGGAAGGGCACAAGCGTGCTCCTGCTACCGCATCAAAGTAATTATGCAATTTTTTTTTTTTTTTTTTTTAATGTCGGACAATTTCGAACGCGTGTGTTTCTTTTTTCCCTTCTCTCTTGTTGTTGAGTTCAGCTCGTGTGCTTAGTAATTTTTTTTCTTTCTTTTTTAGCTGTAGTTTGCGTGTACGTTCGCGTTGCGGATTTAGAATACGTGTGTGCTTTAATTAGGATAGCACTATATACATATATATACGATGTCACCGTTATAGCAACTAATTTTACTGAGCGCGGTGATCGTGGACACAGCGAAATTTTGGGAGGGACTTGTTACGTGACACACTGTAGATTTAAACTATATATACAATGATGTAACGACAATTTATTAATGAGCTGTAATATAATTTTTGCGAAATTACAAAATTTCAACGTATAAATGAGATTTCAGCATTGACAAGACGATGTATTTTTGTTTTTTTTTTATTTAAGAGTTCTTTTCCCCCTTCAATACATTTTTAACCTTCGCACGGTATGTTTCCATTTTGGCAAAACTTAAATACGTCTGGGTTCGCGTGACTGAGATCATAAGTAACTCACGAACGCTTATATTTACTTTGAAATGATGAAAATATCACTTTTTACCGTTTACCTTTTTTTTCTCGACTCTCTTTATACGCTGTAGGCAGAATGAAAGTTTCGGAAACAACATTAGTAAAAATTTTCGATTTCGCAAATAATAATTACATTAATTAACTGAGCCTCTGATTATTATAAGAAACTCGTTAACAATCCATAAATACCGCACCTTATAACCGAATACTGCTGGTAACACCGATTAAACTTCGATCGGCACACTCACATTGCATATACCCAATCGCTTTACCAAATCCTTCCTCTTACCCCAATACAATAATGAGCTTAGCACCGGTCGTACCCTTTTCATAGCCACAATTTCGACCAAAGCGTGATATAATACATATTACCTAATAATCGTCATTTTCTACTGTGCATCTCGATCTCGAAATTACAGGCACAAAATTTACCGCGCGAGAGTGAATCCACCCGTGAGAAGAGATGGGAAAATCGGCGCAGGCCGTGATGCTGCTGTTACTTCTTCCTCGCCTATTCGCTCCCTCTTTCTTTCTCTCTCCAGTCTCACGTATAATAACGACGATGAACGAGCAAACCGGCCGTGCACCAGTCGCAGTAGCGAGTGCTGCACCTGCGCCCGTTTTTGCCAGAGATCGACTTTAATAAACAGTCATTACTGTCTTGCGACGTTACTGCTGTTGCTGGCCCTCTTTCGTCGGGGCCCCCGATCTCTTTCTTTCTCACTCGTATGTGCTGCAATTAGAGAGCTGAGAAGATGAAGAAAGAGAGAAAGAGAGAGAGAGGGGGAACGACAAATGTTATTGACACGCGATCTACCGATTTTCAAAGAGTATGTGGTTCTGTATATGTATGTAAGGCACGCGAATTTTTCACTTCGCGAAAAGACTCTGCGCGTTAAATGAGGCAGATAATATTCGCTGTAGGGTACGCGCCACTCCTGAAATTTCGTGTGTAATTTTTATGAAAATTTACGAGATACCAAGCGCGCGCGAGTGTAATTTATGCTTGGAAATTGATTATAAAACGTTGAGAAATGATAAGGTGGAAGGCAGGCAGGAGGCGTGCGGACCTGTTTATTTAATGTATCACTTCCGTGAAAGAGACCACGAGTGTAGGTATGGTATATATATGTGTGCTAAGTGTGGGAATTAACTTGCAAAATTATTCCGGGCTTCTTTCAATTTCAAATGTTTTAATTCGTAGAGAGCGAATCCACGACACAACCTTTCGCCGTTGTGAACATACTTTTCCCTAGCGAGAGAGCAAACTTTGGATGATGACGTAACGTATATGCGAGAAAGCAGTGCGCTGTCAACGTGTAAATTTTATAAAAAAAAGAAAAAGAAAGGTAAAAAATAAGAAAGAAAAAGTTGTCAAGATTTGAGTTTTAATATAAAACATCTAATATTGTATTCAGGTCATGTAAATTTATAAAGACGAGAATATATGCGCGCAATAGCCGCATTTAGTAACACTCCTTGTCCTTTTCTCCTTATATTTACGCGACGATATTTGAGCAGTTTGTGGGCTATACTCTCAGATCTAATTTCAATTTATACTTATATCTAAATTTATAATTAATACATCATTATATGCGAAAATTCGAATTCACGTATGTTATATAGCGAAACGAGACGGGCAAATTCGGTAAAATATAGATTACAAAGCTGTCTGCTACACATGTCAAATCGACCTTAAAATGAGGATGAATTTTTAAGGGCTACGATATCTACGTGTAAAATTTTCACGACATAATTCGATTGCTACCTATAGGAATTTAAGAAATGTCCACGTTAATATGTGATATTCCACTCATACATCAATACCCAAACGACGGATCCTCCAAGACAAATTCATAATTCATGTGACTTTATATATAAAACGAAATCAGGCGATCAGCATCGCTCACACATACATACATACACATATATATATATATACACAGATACGAGATTTTCGCGCATGCATAATATCGCCAGGCGATTATAACAATATATGTCCCAGGCGCACTTATAAATTTGATGCATTATTTAAGGATCGTAAAAAAACCGCAGAGCTATTGTATCTTATGATTTATTCGGCAGCCATAATGAACATAATAAATTACTATGTCGGATCATCCGAGTTCGCGCGTTTGGCCGGGCGGTCGCACACACATATACATACACACATGTATATACAGAGAAAAGCGCGAGCCCGCACGCGCCTATTATATGCATAAATTACGAAGCTCCCGATGAACAAGTGTATGACGCGGGTGCTGCCAGGGTATATGTGCGAGTGAGAGAGAGAGAGAGTACGGCGAAAAAAAATCCGTGGCCCCTCCCTATTAAAACCGGGGCGCCAATGAGCGTCGCGCGGATCCACCGCTGTGCGCGCATAGTATTTTCTCTCTCTCTCTCTCTCTCACTCACTCGCCTGTATATATAGATATATATCTCTGTATACGCAGGGCGCGTCAGAGTGGTGGTGGTGGTGCGCGCGCCGCGCCGCCGAGGGCGACAAGCCTGGTTTTTACTATTGATTACCGAATTAAAAACACGCATGCATAATTCAACGGGTACTTGCCGGTGAGAGCTTTTTAAAATGTCCGCCAGGCACCGTGAGCTGACGATGGTGCCGCTGTTGTAGGAACGATTGCACCGCCATCGTTCGTGATTTTTCAACCCCTCCATGTGACTATATGATTGAAGTTCAAGCGCCACCCGGTAGATGGAGATACATGGAGTGGTGATAATCGAGTAAGAGTAAAACTACCCTCGAGAGATAAAATGAGGGAGTGGATAGGATGCGAGAGAGGGTAGGTTTTTCTGATTATCACGTGCTGGTAAATTATCTTTTCTGGAGAGTGGACTTTTTGCGGTTTGTTTATCATGGTTACGGACTTTTTCCGTGGGGTTGTGCAGATGCTTGTGAGGGGGCTACACTTTTGCATTTTAGAAAGGGTTGTTTGGAACGAGCAATTTCTTTTATTTTGAATTTTTTAAACGTTAAATAATTGTAAAATGAAAGTTGTTATTTTGAAAACATTAAATGAAATAAATTGTATAAAGACATGAACTACAATGTATTATTGATTATTTTTCCAATAACTAAAAACTCGATATTAAGTTATTATAAAAAGTGAGTGATTGTTAAATTATGAACCAACCTCAAAAGTTATAAATTACTTATAGAGAGTTGTAGGATGTAGGTAGAAAATGGGATTAATGATTAAACAGAACAATCATCATGTTTGAAAGTTTATTTTGTAAAATAAATTGACATATACAACATGATACCTTACAGCAAGTTAGCGAAATGAACATTCTTACGACGATCCTAATTCTTATGTGTTATTCAATTTTAATGTAAATAACACATTAATAAAGTTACTTTCGATTTTCGATTTATAACGGCAATTTGTTTTTTCGCAAAACTAAAGGGACAATCGTGTCTCGTTACGAACATAATGTCAGAGAAATGTCACGGTCCAAAGCTTAAGTACACGTTACATAGAATACACTAGTCTTTGAAGTTCCTATCCCTGTTTTTTTATAGATTAACTCATTTTCTAAATCTAAGTTTCATTACATTTGCAATCGTTATAAAAATTGTATTCGATGACTGGGTCCAGTTTGATTTTTAAAAAACCAATTAAAAACATTAGAAAATAGGAGTTTTTCCCCTTCTTAATTTTTATTTATTCTATTTTAAAAAGTATTATAAATGAATTTTTTTTTCTTATTATATTAAAAATCTAAAATTTATGGTCAGCATTACATTGAATGCCTTTCCATTACTTCACAGAGTAAAATTTAAATAAATAAAAATTAAGTCAAAGGGAAATTTTCCATTAACCTATGTGAATTATACTATACATTTCACAAAAGTATGAATACATTCATTTTTTTTAAGTTCAACGTTTCTAATACAGTTTCCAATTTAATTGTTGATTATTTATTACTATACTTTCCACATGATTGATAACGTCTTTCGATTTCAGAAGACTACACTTTCTATACGTTTCAACATTTCTGTCTGATTTTCTTTCATTGTGTTATAGAGACAAAGATTAGTAAAGTGTGATAGAGAGAACAATTAATTAGGATACATGACCGCGCCTCCGATCTTGGACCATTTTAAATAATCATTGGTGTGCGACAGGTAAAGACTTGTTATTCCAAAAAATGTAAATAAAAAAAGAATACATTCCAAATTAACATAAGACAGTGTTGTTTAAGAGTATGTTTAAGATTTATAAGTATCATCGGTTAATAATATACGAAGATATTTGGTTTTGTTTAATGTAATTAAAATAAAGAAGTAATCCGTCGATCGGTTGAAAGAACTTACGGGCTAAGGATTGATTTTTTTTCTGCTTCCTAATCGCGCATTCTAGAACTTGAGACAGCCAGGTTAGATAATAAGTTTTAATGGAGTACATGAAGTATTTAGAGGTCTTGCGTTATAAAATCTAGATAGAGCGGCAATCACATTTAAATCACTAGCATTGGTGTCGCTTAGATTCTAAATATTTTCACTTTTGAACAAAACTGAGGACGGAAATTAAACGAATTATTACTTTTTTGACATAATCCACTATTGATAACGTTCGTTGCCTTATTACGTTTACCAAAGTTTTATTGAGTAGCATTAGTTATGTACAAACTCATTAGTGAAACAACTCAAATTTTCATTAATATTTTTGATTCAAGTTGAACAGAAACAGGATTTAAATTATCCATTTTTACTTTTTTGAACAAAAAACTTTGAGGTCTATTTTTTAATGAACTTATTGAAGATGCACGCACTTTGGTTGATAACTAACTTTATACTATAGTCACATAATTATCATTAGAATTACATCAATGATGAAAGGGTGAAAAGTATATTTATAGAATAATATTACGCCAATCTCACGTAACATCGGAGCAACAACAACGATAATAACGATAGTGTAACATTTAACAGAAGCATATAAAATCTGAAGAATCAATAACGCATTGTTTATATTATATGTGCACGAAAATTCAGTTAGAAATATGACTCGTCGTTCTTTAAACCATCGCCTTAATTTATTAATAAGCCATCGTTATTCAATGCAAGGAACTATCATATCTTTATAAGAGTTCCGTGTGACACTTTTTTAATACGAATATTTCGTCGAGAAGTTTACATTAAGCTTCTTACACAATATATTACAATGTGAAACAGATACTGGATTGACTTAGTCGATGAGAATTTCAAAAGGAGGATTATGAAGATTAATTCAAGATGATTCAATCCATTTCGTATTCTCTATTGAAAATATTGTGTAAAAGGCTTTTAATTTGTGTGAAGAGTGTTTTTTTGTCATTTAGGTATTACAAAATAGAAACAATTCGAATAGTATTTTTTTTTTAAATTACATTACGATCTCTTACAATTATATTAGAACATAATGGAAAATCGTACCTTCACCAGGTTTATACATTATGATAAAAAATCATGTCTTGTATAGTAGTAATACTGATTCATAATACTGATGTGACAGTTGCATTTCATTAGCATATATATATATATATATATATATATATGCCTATTCCTCGTCTCGTGTGTAATTTCATTAAAAAACTGTCTTTAATAAGATTGGTGCATCTGGTGTTACATCCAGCGTTGACACTACGAGTTATTACAAAATTTTCTCCTTTTTCTACATTACATCACTACGACTTATGTCTAAAAAAACTCGTAGAGCTGGCCTGCAAATGTATAAACAGCCTTACATGCGATTTTATAAACTGTGAGCACGCGCATTTTTTTGATTTTTTTTCCTTCATACTCTTTACACGCAGATCCGTCATTGGAAAAATTTCTTCATTACCGTCAATCAATTATATCGTATATACCTTTTCAAAATAATATGTAGATGAAAGCATTCGGTAAGAAAATTCACGTAAGCGAATATTTGCATATATTTACAAAAGTTTTACAATTTATATTTTCCAGTTTACATGCAACAATTTAATAATTTCACATGCCAGTCGTGTGTAATCGTAATTCTAATACAAAAGATTTAATCGAAAATTATGTCGTTTTTCAGTTTCTCAACAAGCTACCATTAAAAAAGAAAATAACAAAAAGAGCTTATCAAAACATAAGAACCAATAAATTTGTAGAAATCTTATAAATCTCACATTTACGAGTACATCGAATTATCTCTTTGAAAAAAAAAACTTGTACTCAAAAATTTCAAATCTTTAACACAACCCCCAACTCGTTCACTCTCTCTCTCTCTCTCTCTCTCTCTCTCTCTCTCTCTCTCTCTCGCGGCAATTATTTGTTTTCAATAGCAGTTGGCGCGAGAAGTATCTAAACGGTCGCGCACGCGCGGCTGCGCACACACGTCCATTAATATCGAATTTTCGTCGGAAACGACAATTTACGGAGTAATTGTTACTAACGCTCTGCGCGTCGACTAATTACCTCCCACCATTCGTAATTAGGATTTGAAGCGAGGGTCGACGGGTCGCCCCTATCTGCACACTTGCATGCATGCATGCATACCACGTGCCGAACTAAGTTTGACCCCGCAACTCGAGTCTCCCCGTCCTTTTCCAATTTGAGTTACGGTGTGCTCGTGCACTCGCGCGGATTCGCCTACTTTCCGTATATTGAAACGACCAGCGTCCATTTCCGTTTCTCTCTTTCTACCCGTTGCTATCTCTCTCTCTCTCTCTCACTCTCTCTGCTTCCGAAAGCAGCGCTAGCAAGGACGACGCTTCCATTATAACTTTCCTCGGTGAGCTTCGCGTAGCCGCACCAAAATGCCAAAAGCTTCGCGCGCTCTGTGTCGACTAGTGCACAGCTGCATGGGTATATATATATATATACATATATATATACTGCATCGCGCGACGCCTCCTCGTCCTCTCTTCTCATTCGATTGCCGCGCAAGCTCTCGACTATGCTCTCGCCCTATATAGTGTGGATCATGCGCGACTTATTTAATAGCTGTATTGAATTTCTCATTTGCCAGCGAAATTCCCCCCCAGCTGAAACTTAAGATCCTCATGTATGCAAATGCATTTCGAAGTGCTACGTCGGAATATCAAGTGCATTTGCATTTGTTTCCAAAAGATCGAGCTTGATATATTATGTAGTGTTAAATAATAATGATGAATTTGGAAAAGTTAAAAGCGTAAATCAAATTAATGCTTGGTTTTGAGAAACGAAGAGGGAGAGATAATTCCTGTACTCGCTTTTAACACCTAAGTACACGTTTTACCGAGCACGAGGAAAGAAAGGGAACTCGCTTCGTCGCTGCTATAATGCGACTTAGTACTTTTTCTCAGTTTCCTTCTTCACCTCACTACTACTACTACGAGAGAGAGAGAGAGAGAGAGAGAGAGAAGGGGAGAGACTCTCCTCCGTTACTAACGCACGCCGCAGCTTGAGTTCATTAGTCGACAATTGTTCTCCGCGGTCTGTGTGTCTGCGATAGAATTTCCTTTTTCCTTCGTGTCTGAGGTTGAGAAAGACCGGAAGAGATGAAAAGAAAGGCCAAGGGATGATGGAAAAGAATTGCTAGGAGAGAGGGTGGTAAGAGAGAAAGAGATTGTGAGAGAGATAGAGAAAGGGGCTAGGGCATCTGAGATTGTTCTTTAGAAATGAGAAGAACATTTTTTTTTTTATATTTTGTTTCTATTTCGTAGTTTGTTATTTTCATTTTTTATTTGTAAATGTTTCCAGTTGTACATTTATTTTAAAACATACAGTATTTTAAAAAGCTGTGGATATAAAACGCAAGATAATTCAGAATGTTTGAGTTATACAAACTAACAGTAAAGTAATTTCATTATTTTTCGTTTATATAGTAATCATCAGTTTTGTTAAAGTTTTGTACAATTAAATCTTAAAATTAATATTTTGTTTCTTGTCCCATTTAAAAAACTTCATTCTTAACAACAACAACAACAACAACAACGTATCATACACACTCAAGATAAAGAGGAACATATCTTATCGGTTATAAAAGTTTGTAAAGTATATCGATAAACATGAGAAAAGATTTTTAATATTCTTAATAAGTATTTGAAATAAAAATTAAACTCGTAATAAAAGTTTGAAAAAATAAGAAGGGAAATGTATATTTGAATTTTAACGAGATTGTAAGGAGGAGCGATTAGTAAGGACACAATGTCAAGAGGAAATGTTGAGAACGGAGTGAACTAGGGAAGACGACGGGGTATCATTAGAGTACATTGTCGACTTCGACCGCAATCTGCTCCTCACAACCCAGATACGCTTTTCCTCGATTTGACCAATTCACGTGACGTCTCACTTTGTACCAGTAGTATCTCGGATATTTATAAGATTTCTAATGTATTTTTTTCTTCGCTTTTTCTTATCGAAAGAATTTTTTTTTTCTCTTTTTTTTATAGAAATATAACATTCGAATGAATATTCTCAAATCATATGACAATAAAATTAGACTTTCAATTAAGATTATACAATCCATTACAATATTTTCGAAAAATTCACTTATATCTGATTCAACGTTTTATAAAAATGTTTGTTCTTGCAATTAACCAAGACGAAAGAGAAGAAAGAATGTTATATTCCTAAGGCGACTTGGATAACGCAAATAAAATATGACTAAAATTTCAGCTGCATCAATAATAATCGACGCAATCGTCATTCACCTCAAAAAGGAAGCATTAAAATTACAACACGTTTAAATGCCAAATGATGCACATTATACGCGCGAGCGCATCGTTGAAGTAGTGTTTAACGATCTTTTTAATCTCACAATAATATACTTCAGGCGACACGCGCGGTATAAAACGAAGATGCAAAAGGAGAAAAATAGAGCAAAGAATATTTCAGCAAATGAAACGTGAAGCTTCCTTTGAGGACGGATTAACTCTCCTTCTCGTCAACTGGGCTGACTTCGTTCTGTAGCAACTCGAACTTCGAGCTCAGGCCCGGCAGTATGTTCTTCGTGCTCGTCTTTATTTGACTGTATATATCTAGTGTCTTCTTGCGCTCGATCTCGAGGCTCTCCTCGATCAGCCGCGGCGGTATGCTGCCCGTCCGCTTGTGGCTTGGCGCAAAAGCGCTACTCTCCGGCCTCGTTATCGCGTTGCTGCTCTGTTCTTTATTGTTCAACTCCGACTGCGCATACATGTAACAATATTACATGATAATTATATATTAAATTTCATTATACCATATCTACACATTATCTACATATATACGTAGATTTTCAACTCACCCGAAAGTTTTTATCCGTGTTCTCGTCGGGAGGATGATGTTCGGGTGTGAGTGTGCCATTACCCAATTTCCGTTGCTGTTCCTGAAACGTATCCTCCTGCAAGCTCGCTTCATCCTTTAATATAGCTCCCGTGATGACTGGCTTCGTCGTTGTCGTCGTCAGAGTCGCTGTAATAGTTGTCGTCGTGTCATTGTCGCCGATGTCGATGATCTTCTCATCAGCAAGCTCCGGTTTACCGTTCATCTGGACATTCGTAGCTGAGCGTACCGTTACCGTGTCGCACGAGTTACTCAGCTCGGATGAATCCTGCTGCTCTAGTGATGAGCCTGAGTCCTGGGAGGATTCCTTGTTGTTGCAATGCCCGACGTTGTTCGGCACCTGTTACGGAGAACGAGCGTAATATAGAACGAGGTAGTAGCAAAGGCAGAGAGAGAGAGAGAGAGAGAGAGAAAGGGGAGAAGTGAGAAGGTCTGACATTGGAATTGACTTTGGAGCGGTTCCTTGAGTAGCGCGTGTTGGTCTGGGTTTACTTTGAAAATCAAGAGAACTATGAATTTCATTAGGCAAGAGGACGAAGTAGTGTATATATATGTATATAGGTAATAAGTGTACAACGTAGGTATGGAATCCTAGACGTGCGCGTGTCAGAGAGAAGAGCGGAAGCAGCGGCAACAGCGGACGAGTTATGAAATGACTTGAATTTATGCGAGATTCGTGTCTTATCAAAATAATAGTTTACGACTTTGCCGAGACTCACGGTGATTAGAAGTTCTATGCACTTGTTGAAAGGGGAAAAGTTTAGTGCACTGGGATAGAATAGAGAAAAGAGCTCTACAAATGAAGTCTTGCAATGTCTGTCTTTTTCTACTGATATATATTATATACCTAGACTACGTCCACGAGAATTCATTGAATACGCGCCGAGACTTTTTGTAATAAGAAATTTTTCTTGAAGCAAAAATACTTTCCGCATTCTTTCAATTTTTCAACTTCGTTTACTGAATTATTTTCTTATTCTCCAGCTCTCAAATAATACACTGATTTAAAAAAAAAATTATAAGCTTTTGACAGAAATGCTTCGACGGACGCTTCGATTTTATCGCTACAATTCATCGCTCTCGTTCTTTTATCATGTAATTTTCGGCTGTGCAACATTGTACTAGTGTGTTTGATACTCCCTTTCACCCGCGACGATTATAAAGAGAAACCAGTTAATCGAATGAGTCGAAATTATATGACGTTATCTTTCCATATCATCTCCCTTTACGGCAAATGGAGCACACGCGATATGGCAAAAGTGAAAATTACACTTTGCTCGCCCGAATATTGGGGAACTAAATTATCCAAAAAAGAAAAAAAAATGGAAAAAATTTAATAAAAGCTTTTTACTCATTACACGTTATACGCCCGTAAAAGATACACTCGGCAGCCATCGACATCACACCGTCGCGCTACTCACAATCAGTGCAACTAAATCCGTAACAAAAACATTTTCTCCCTCCCTCTTTCTTTTTCTCACTCGAAAGAGAGAGAGAGAGAGAGAGGGTAACATCTCCTTTTCAGACAGATACTCATTTAAAGTGGGACTCACCTTCTCACAGCCGCCACCGCCACCACTACCACCACCACGAACGTCGTTCTTCTCGATGCTCGGCGTCTTCGAGTCCTCGAGTAGTGTTTTCTCGGTGTCGGGCGATTTGTCGAACTCGACCCACTTGGATCCAGAATCGTGCTTACGCCCAGCTGTATTGCTACTATCCTGGACGATAGTCTGCTGTTCAACGCTACCAGCACCGTACATCGGATAACCAAAGTGGCCGGCTTCGTATTCCAGCTGATTGCCGTATCGATAGCTAGGATTCACCGAACCCTGGCTACAAATCGATAGATCCGACTGTGACAGGCCTGTGTTTGTACTGCCGAACAGCTTTGCATTGTCGAACGCTGTGAAAAATATCATTGTTTTGGGTGGTTTTTCATGTAACTATGTTTCTTTTTTTTTGTTTGTTTGTTATTTTATTGACGATGTGTGCGTATGTTAAAGTAATATGAAAACGAATCGTTTTAGATGGAAACAAAAAGGAAAAATGGAAAAAGCTGTTATACTGCTGTTCTAATTGCTTTGTATACGCGCGATATTTTCGTTACCAAAGTCATTCGGTTGGATATATATCCATCTGTGTGTATGTGTGTGTGTGTTCATTTTTTTACCGGGGCTTGATGGTGTGTCACATGAAAAAATCGATCACTCTGCACCAGTTAGAAAGTGGGTCACTTCTTTATAACACTCTAATAATAAGTCGTGGCTTTTATTTTAAAATCCTTTAATTTTAATATACGCGAACGAAAGCGAAAAGACCTTTAAAATAAAAAAAAATCGAACAAATGTACAATACAGCGTGAAAGAGCAAAAAAAAAAAAATCCTTTCCCACATGCATACCAAAACTTTTATCGGTAGAGCTTTAAAATTTACAAAAGCATTAAAACGCGGAAATTGTATTTCAAGCTCGTATATATACACATATACATATATATATATATATATACGAGAACTGGGTATACGCGTTGATAGCGTTGAACCTCACGAGCAAAACAAAAAAAAAACACGAGCGGGGGTATAAGGGATTCTGAAAACAGAAGCTCCGGCTGAAAATCGCTACTACTGTTTCGCTTTCCCGAGGCGTTATCGAGAAAATACAGGCATAGCATACACACACACACACACACGAGTGAAAGATGTAACGCGCGATGTAAACATCAAGACAGCTCTTGGGCGCACGCCCCGTGCAATTTCGCTATAAATACATCAGAGAGGTCAGTTAGGAGCCACCGCCCTGCGCATCTGTATATATATATATATATATATATACACACACACACACACACACACACATACACACACATATATACGTTGTCGCCCCACAGACACAGATGCGCGTTCGCGATTAAACTGGGTCAGCGGTTTAACGCGAGAGCAGCGGCGCACGTCGCTCACCAGTTTTCTCTCCCCCGTGCGTGGTATAACGTGTTATATATATATACATGTGTGTGTGTATATATATATATATATATATATATATATATATATAATGCCTCTCATATCCAGATAGAACTGTCTACTATTGAGGAATCCGACTTCTCTCTCTCTTTGCCGTCGATGATGATGATGATGATGATGATGATTGCCCCCGTTATTTTCGGACCGGGAATGTTCACTCTTTTCAATGACAAGCGAAAAGAAGAGGAAGAGAAGAGAAGAGAGAACTGCGGCCTGACACGAGATTCTTTTCCCCTCTGGCGACACACGTCTTCTACTTTTCAACGGGCAGATGAGAGAAGAGGGATAAAAACGTATTGCAGCACTTTTTTTTTCCTTGTATGCGCGAGCTGTGATTCAACGTTCTTGTCAATTATATTTGCTCTAATTATTTTCGAATGCCTTTCGGACTTTTTGCGCGTTTTTCGTGCTGATTTTTTTTATATGCGTATACTACGTATAGATCGTAATATAACTTTAATACATTTCTGTTAACGATAAAAGATTATATACATTTTTTATATAACTATATATATGAATATAAAGTAATTTTAAATGAAAATGGAAAATTTAACGTATCTTGGCAGAAGAAGCACGTTTCGCGCATTTTATTATACAAGATAAACGGATTTTTTTATGCATTATTCCGTAAGCATGCACATTTATTAAATCACCAGAAGCTTTTACGCTATTTTTAACCGTAGTAAATGGAGTGACGCTAATCCGACTAGGCAGCCTCGTATATATATATGGAGAATATCTTAATACAGGCGTACACAACGTCGCTACGAAACGTTGACCTTTTCGTCAGGCGCACACGTAAACCCATCATATATAAAAAAAAAATCAAAAAAGCAACGAAGCAGCAAATGATTGGCGTAGATATTTATTTATATATATACACTCACCGGAAGACCGATCATCAGGTATTTCTTCACGATGAACAAGAGCCTGTTGGTCAGTAACGCGACCAGTCATATCATCGGACGAACCTCTGTTAACATCGGTTTCGTCGCTTTGGTATCCAGGTGGTACCTCGACGATTACCGAGCAACCGTTGTCCTGGTACTTTCGGTTTCTCGTGTCCTCCATCGTGACCTACAACGAAATATTCAGATACTCGTCAATTTCTCTGATCGTACTCGTATACATCGTTAAAAATTTTATTTCCATATATACATCGTTTTTCAATTAATTTTACGAACACACGGTATACATGGAAAATTAAAATAAAGCGTGTGTATATATATATATATATATATATATATATATATAAAAGGTCGTTGCAATGTTCGTATTAATTAATTTATAAGGTTATTATATAATGGCGCAGTGAAATTTCATAAGAGAGGAGCTTATTACCTCATCCGAGTTGTATGGAAATTTAACGACGAGATTGCTTGCTTCGACTAATTAATTGAAAAATTAGTACTCTCTCTCTCTCTCTCTCTCCCTCTTGCTTTACATTATTATCATCGGATCATACCGTAAGTCTCACGTGCGCATAGCACGCAGCAACAGCTAACATACATATAACTGCGTTGCTCTCTTTCTCCATTTCCTCTTTCTATTTATTCAAAAATGTATTTATCCCCTCGCTAATTAGTTTATTAATTAAGATGTCTTTTATTTCAACCGTCAGGAGCGCGCAATATTGAGTGTGAAACAAGAGGAACACAGTATAGTGCACACCAGCGAGAAGTGCTTGCTACACTTCTTCAATTAATCCATTCAAGATGCACGATTCTAGCTCTTGCCCTTGCGCATCTTCTTTTATCTTATACATTATACGTTTATTACACTCGGCTTCGTAACCAGGATATCGATCCGAACAGTTCAATTGCACGGTCGTACTTTTCCCATTTGATAATATCCGTATCAGGAGACGCGGAAGTGGATTCAAATGGAGAATTAACCGATCAAACGCTTCTTTTCCGCTTTCTTCTCTTTCTTCCTTATCCTATAGCAAGAGATGAAGGGAGTGGACGATGGTGACGCAGACGACAGAGATAGAACGAAAACTTTAGTCGGAATGATCGCGACCGTAACTTTTTTTTACTCTTCCCCTTCGCCGCACGACTTATCTCTCCACTCGCCTTAAATCTTTTATTTTATTAAATCCCATTGCGGAATATTCGCCGACTAAATTGCTAATTTACCCGTGAAAATCTCAAGGGAGAATAACGGCAACCTTTCTCCCAAATTTATACACCCTGATTGATCTATTTCTCCTCAGTCTCTGTCTCTCCTCCTCTTATAAGATAAGGGATAACTGCTTTTTAATCAATCTTCCAATTTTCCCTCCTACGTGTAATTCGCGGGGACGCTTAAAAGTGACGTAGTAGTAGTAGGGCATGATCGACGACGTTCCCCTCCTTTTTTTCCTTCCATAATCCCCTCTATATTACGCATTTAAGCGAAGGTTTGTTCCCCCCCATATACGAGGGATATATAACGCTGACAAGTCCTCAGGCACAACGCGTCCCCGGGAATCGCTATTCATTTATTTCCAGTAGTAAGAGACGTTATAGCTCCCCAACGCCTAATTAAGAAAGTCTGCGCGCGGATTGAGCCCTTTCCTCTCTCTCTCTCTCTTCCTCTTATTCTACTTAGCGGCACGAGATAAAACAAGGGACGACTACTCTCTACAGTGGCACTCGTCATGAGCTGGTACTCGCTTGGATTCAATTCTACTACTCTCTCTCTCTCTCTCTCTCTGTCGCCGTCTCTAGTCGTTATACGCCGGAGCTTCGTTATACACCTTAGACACCGGAAGAACCCGCTGCTGCTGCTGCTGCTGCTAGTTGAGAGTAGAGCTGAATATGTAAGATCCCTTCGAGGCATCGAGCTCAGTGCTAACTCTTTCGCAGACGAAGCACGACACGGCGACGAAATCGATATACCGAACTTAATGATTTCCCGGCTGTTCTTTCCCGTTTTACTTCGTCTCGGTTACGGATAACAAGGGGAACCTTCTACCGACCTGCGATGAATATTTACACCTAGGTTCCGTGCAAAAAAAGAAAGAGAGAGAGAGAGATCATTTCTTTTCTTTTAACGATACAGTTTCTGGTGTCGTTTCAGTCACCCCACGTCTTTATATATATAAAGCTCACGCCATTACTCGCAATAAGTATCAATTACATTATGTTAATTGGCAATTTCGCCGTCGATGTATCTGTGAGCAGTTTGCTTTCGGACCAATTGTCCTGTAAATAACAGCGTGAATTATCGTAACATATACGAGTATACTTCTACAATATCATATAACACGTCGGAAATAACATGACAAATCTATTTGTCCCCATTATCATCCTCTACATATATATATATATATATATATATTCACAATTTCCCTCTGGAAAAATCGAGATTCGAGGACACGAATTATCCAGCCGGTGAGCTCATCATTAGTTTCATCAAATTTCGTCATATATGTCATCACGTAAAATTGGAACGGTATTAGAAGGTCGGTCGCGACATTCTGTCGACAACGCGCGCGTGTCATTCCGAGGAAATTCACCAAGCGAAATGATGAGCGTGAAAATGCGCTTTCTTTATATCCCTCACATCTCTTCACGCGTTCATTCTTTTCTCTCGTTCTTTCTCGTATTAAAGCTATACCCTTGCGCGAAGGAAACCTGATACTTTGTCACATTCGATTTGAAGCTAGTGAAAATTCCTGTCTCCTTCATATATATATATATATATACACGATAGAAATGCGCGAACAAGACGACGTATACGAAGAGAAGGTCGGATACGACGCGCGCATTACTCCGTGTGCTCTACTTTCGACACACTGAGCTCCGAGAGTCCTCTTTTCTTTCTCTCTGTCGCGTGCTCCTTTTTTCTCGCACGCGCCCTACACCCGTCGCGCGTCCTCGGAGTTAGAGGAGAGAAAGGTGGTGGAAGCTGGAACACTCGATATCTGGTACGCCAGGATATATGTATATACGTGATGTACATATATATACACATATAGAGAGGAGGGCGCTGTTTCCTTTCTGGCGAGAAATGGGCCGAGACAAGGAGCGAAATGAATTCCCTCCCCCGTTCTTTACAGCTGCTTCCATTACGTGCATCCCTTCTTCGTGTGAGTGCTAAAGAGTTCTGTATATATACGTGTGAACCATGGCAATAGATCGATATGAAATAAAAATGGGATCGCGTGCCGAAAAAAAACGTGTATGTACGTGGGAGTCTATACTTACTGTGCCGATAAACCGCGAGTGAGTGAGAAAAAAAGAGAGAGAGAGAGAGTGGGAAAGTAAGAGATATTGTTATGCGACCTTTGGCAAATAAAATTCGGTTGCGAATTTAGTAGGGTTCGCGTGTTTTCTTTTATTTATAAAACGTACGAAGTGAGACGGAGGTGTACGTTATGAAACTATATTAATTGTGAGAAATGTGTCCTATGTAATAAAAGACTGTAACGGTAAAGGCGTTTAATTAATTGATTTTTATACGAGAAATCGGTCGTGGTGCTGCGATTTTATATAACGACGTTTATACATGTAGAAATGTGTTGTATTAAAAATTACTATTTTTGTAACTAAACGAGGATGTGGAATCAATTGTTCATAAAAATTACTATGAAGTAAACTATAGTAAACATTTTTACTATAAATTGTAGTAATTTTCATGGAAATATAAATCCATCTCTTGGTTACTATCGGAAACAATAACTTTCACAACAAATTTTTTTCTCCACATATACGTAATGTGACACAGTAGACCATGAGATATAGATAATCCAGAAATCTACAAATTCCCGAATAACCTCGTGAAAACATGTTATTTTCCGAAACGATGGGCACCTTGCCAACCGTTACCAAACACTATATCACTTGTTCAAAAATTCACAAAACCTCGTAACCGTATAAATAATAATAATGGACCAATGCATCATATCAGCTATTGCCGTATTATTTTCTAGTGTAGCGAAAAATATATAATACCAAGAACCGGAAACATTCTATCATCAGTAAAAACACCAATATATAGAATTTCACACAAACCAAGATGCCCACACGTATCCTTTTTATCACACACGAGGATAA
>JAYJLV010000027.1:8348641-8366349 GCA_036873485.1 Torymus texanus | reverse complement strand
TCAAAATACATAAGGATATGATAGTCAGTGCTCTGGGTTTGACCACTTTCTTTTTTTTGTGTGGCTGTGTAATTAATAGTTACCACTAAGTATTTATATTTATTAATACTCGTTAAAAAATATAAAAAAATATTTAATTAATACACATAATTGCAAGTAATTTTTATGTTTGAGTAACAATCTTATGTTATTCGTGCTTATTAGTAGTTAACTATCAATTACTATATAATAAACTAAAATTATAAATTTATTTATTATTTATTTATTTATTTAAACCAGTTTGGACGAATTTACAGAGTAAATATTCCATAAAAACCCTACAGAGATAAACGCAGTTCGTTCTGTTCGCAGGAGTATAAAAAGACATAAAAAAGAAATATAATATAAAAAAAAACTATATACATATAAAAAAATTATAATACAATAAACATATAATGAAAAACACTGTGTGTAACGGTTTACATAAATAGAATATAAAAACGTATAAAATTATAAAACAACATACAACAACAACATGATTTCAAACATTGCGCTTTGTCCAACATTTTAGTTTTTTTAAATGCGATAATTTATTAATATTTAATATATTTAGATTATTTAGTAGCATTTTAAAGGTCATAACGGCTTTCCAATAACTATTTTTATTACTATTTTTTTTTTATGTTTAGGTACTATAAGACTTTTCTTCCTAGTTATAGGTACTGTTAGATGTGAGGTACTGGTTCTTGAAATCTCTGTAGTGATATCGTAGTGATTCGTAAGTGAAAACTTGCTCAATGTTCATCGGATTTTCCTCTATTATAAATTTTTATTTATTTATAATCTTTAAAATTCTTTTTTGTAAGATTTGTAGTATATCCCTATTATTTTTATAAGATCCTCCCCAAGCTAAGATACCATAATTAATAACACAATGGAAAAAGTACTGTAGACATAGATTTCGCGATCTTATAGAAAATATAAATTAGATACTTAGTTTTGTTTGCAATATTTTGGATGTATTTATCCCACCTCATATTGTAATCAAATACGATGCCTAAATATTTATGACTCTCAACCCTTGTTAAATATTTATCTTTTATTTTAATACTAATTTCACTGGGTACACTATATCACTATAGTTTCCAAAAGTCATAAAGATCGACATTTAGAGACAATTTATTAACAGCCAACCAAATATCAATACTTCGTAGGTAATTATTCATCATTTCTTGAGCTTCTCTCCAAGTATCACTAGCAGCTATCACAGCAGTGTCGTCAGCATAAGACGTTATCGAATCTATTATAGGTATTTCTTTCAGTTAATCATTAATATAAAGTATAAAGAGCAGTGGTCCTAAAATTGTACCTTGAGGAACGCCTATGCTTACTAAAAACTCTTCACTTTCGCTGTCATTTATTTTGACTTTTTGGTATCTACTATTCAGATAACTTGTCAGCAAATCTGGAGCTTGACCTCTGATACCGATTCAATATAATTTATGAAGTAGTATTTCATGATCTACAGTATCAAAAGCTTTGACGAGATCCAGAAAAGTTACAAGCGTTGGATTACTAAGGTCCAAGTTATTATTCAAGATTTGATATGTAATTTAGAGCATTTTTCGTACCTATGTTTTTCATAAAACCAAACTGATGCTCAGAAATAATATTATTCTTTTTAACAAACTCGAAAATTCTGTTGCATATTATTCTCTCAAAAATTTTAGCGATGTTGGATATTAATATAAAGAGGTCTGTAGTTAAACATATTATGTCTCTCGCCAGATTTATATATTGGTACAACATCAGCTGTTTTGAGAGCATTCGGCCAGACTGCTTTCACCAAACATGTATTGAATATATGTTCCAGAGGTTGCACAATAGTATTAATTACAAATAATCCTTAAGGTTTTTGCATTTATTCTATCAACACCTCCATTTTGTACTTTAAATTATCAATAATACTTATTATTTCACTTGTGCTAATTGGCCTAAGAAATATAGAACTGCATTCATATCTGGCATTTTTAAAACATAATCAGTATATTGTTCAATTTTTTTGTTCAAATTTCGACCAATTTCGCAAAAATATTTATTCATACTGTTTGCTATTCCATTGTTATATCTGTGATCTTCTTATTATCTACTTTTATATATCTAACATGGTCGTGGCTTTTTGCTTTATTTCCTATTTTCGAATTAATAATACCCCATAGCCATTTTGGATTATTAAATTAATTATATAACAATATTAATAATAATTAATTATAAAAAATTATACTCATCTATTATCAATACTTTAAATTAATTAATTAGTAATTGCATATAAATTTTATTAGCCTTTCTTTTCTCTTATAAAATGCAAATAACTGTTATTAGCAGTTCCACTATGATAAATTTGAAAAATGAAAAAAGCAAATAAATGCAAATAACAGCAAATATCAGTTATCATAGTCGCAAATAATTCTTAATAACTATTACTAACTATTATGAGCGTCCCAAATCTAGCATTTATAAACAGCAAATAATAGTAAATAACTGCTAATAAAGTTATAATTAATTATGTATAATTATTAACAGTTGTATGCACTATTTTTTCCGCCTGGGTAGAGAGATTTTACTCAATTTTTCCGGTTCTCTTGAAATTCAGCAATAGTAAATTGCCTGTGATATTTATTCGTTTAATTCGGATAGATTAAAATAATATTTGCAATTTGCTATATAGTCTATACCTATTACCTATATATATTTATCGGTGCAAAAAACAAGTAGTAATGAGATCCGAAAAGCGGCATGAAGCGTCATCTAGCTAAATGTCCGCGAAACTTCGTGCTGCTCTCCTATACTACTTACGTGCTAACGTGCTGTGCGGGTCGTCGGAGTTTCGGAGTACTGCGGACTGCGGAGTATGTGCGATCGAGCGCTTTTTTTATATATAGATATCTATATATCTCCGCGACGCAACAATACACACATCGGAGCACGCAAGTGCGCGCTCGACGCAAAGTGCAAAGTGTGTTGCTCTCTCGCTCTTCCCCTCAAGAATGGCACGCCGATAATAGATTGCGCGAAAGGCATAAATAAAGTCGGGACCGCTGTGCCGTTCGGAGTGACACCATGGCTTCGACCTACATCAAGGACGAGCAAGGTAATAATCCCGACCCGTTGAATGATCGCGCTCCAGAGCTTTCCTATTTATAACCTCAAAAATGAGGTAAACAACTGCGGCTTTTTTCGATCGTTGCCCGATTACCTCGGCGTCCGATCGACCCGACAGCTCTATTAATATCAAATTTCATCCTCTATTTCTCCCAACGTCCACAAACGATGATATCTTATCATTTCTATTTCTTACTCATATCTTTGTAATTCAATTTTTTTCCATTTTTAAATTTCATTTTTAATTCTTCTACTGCTAAATATCTTTGGAGAATATACGTGGTAACGTTTTATCAATTTCATGAGCAATCAACAAATCCTAAATTCTTTCACTCTAATTTATAATTGAATTTATACTATTTAATAGAGATGCCTTTCAATTATTGTTGGTTATTGTAATTTTAATGAAAAACATAAAGAATCTAGATTTGACTGTACAAAAATTAAATTAGTTAATTTAATTTTAAGGAGGAACTTTTATACCAGCGAGTCAAAGACCAGATGGGACCTGGAGGAAACCCAGGAGGGTCAAAGATGGCTATGTACCTCAAGAAGAAGTACCACTGTTCGTATTTTATTTTGAATTTATTAGCTTAAAAGCTTAGATGTTTAAAATTTATAAATCAAAAGTTTTAACTAATCTACTGATTATTTAAATAGGTATGAAAGTAAAGGGAAACAATTTGTAAAAAATAAACCAGCTTATCCTGTTGGCATGTCAGCAGAATATGTGGCAGCTCACAAAGCTAAAAAAGAAATGGAAGCATCAAAAACCAATCCAATTCCAGGTTTAGTTATACAAAATGAAACAAAGAAAAAGAAGAAGAAAAGTAAAAGTAAAGGAGGAGGAGGAGCAGGAGGATCAGCACCAGCAACAACAGCTGTTACAACAGGAGTAGTAGCAAAT
Source organism: Torymus texanus (assembly GCA_036873485.1). Classification (NCBI taxonomy): domain Eukaryota; kingdom Metazoa; phylum Arthropoda; class Insecta; order Hymenoptera; family Torymidae; genus Torymus; species Torymus texanus. Next base: position 8,362,301 of record JAYJLV010000027.1, on the reverse strand, counting down.
GTAACAGAAGATCTTGCCAAAGCAACATTAACAGAAAAATCTTCAGTTGTGAAAAAGCCACAAACTGATAATGAAAAACCAAAAGCTTCTTGTGATAAATCAAAATCAGTTACTGCACCAGCTGGCTCTGGAACACCAAACAAACAAATATCAACAGTAGATCCTTTAAAAAGGTTAAAGAATCTCAGAAAAAAGATTAGAGAAATTGAATCGTTAGAAAAGAAAATAAAGGGTGGAGAAATAAAGAATCCTGATAAAGAAATGCTTGAGAAAGTATCAAGAAAAGCCGAAGTCCAACAGGAAATTAAAGATCTTGAGGCTAACCAATAAAAATAATTATGCTTCATGTTGGAGCGTTTATAAAATGTTGGATTTTGTATCATTCTAAGAACTTTGACCAAAAAACAAAATATAGAATTGTGGAATAAAAAAAGTCAACTGTTACAAATGTGGTTATTAAATAGATACTTTCTACACTGTATTTACTTAATAATAGCTCAACATAAGTCATATTGACATGTATAAATTTATACTTGAAATGAAAAATTTAAAAGTAACATTCACACACTGATCTATTTATGTATTTTTGGAATTAACTATAAATATCAGATATTATAGTCTATAATAATAATAAAACAAATGCTTTGTTTATGACAAATGAATATTTATATATTGTCAATGTTCAAGTCATTGCATTGAATTACACATTAAAAAGTGTGTATACAAATTTCTTTCTGCCCTAAAAGTAAAATAAAATATAAAATAAAATGATTACTTGTTGTTGTGTTAAATTATATGTTGTAATTTTACTCATCATTTTGGCTCTTATTCCTGTGGCAATAGTGCTTATTTACAATCCAGAACTACTTGGTTTAAATGATAACAGTACCTTAATTAATGAAGTTAGAAAAGAAGCTATAAAGGAAGCTGAAAAATTGATTACTGCACGTCACATACCTTCAAATGTATAAGGTAACACATTATATAATAATATTAAATAATACAAATTTATGTTTCGTTACAATATATTTCAGATTTTCAAAAAAAAATGCAAGTTTACTGATGCAAATATGCTGTTAAACAAAGTTTTTGATCTTTTATATATACTTTTAAGGCTTTTTATATTTTATTTACTGTAATTTCTAAAATAAATTCATCCATACTACTAAAAATAAATTTTTATTCACAATCATTTAATTTGAATTATAAATAGTTTAGGTGGGCAACATGCGTAAATAAATTTTAATTCATAGCTATAAAATTTTTATTAAAAATAAGTTTATGCAAATTTTAAAACCAATTCACGGTAATTGAAGTTTGTACACACATCAATTTTGTTACTTGAGCCTGAAATAGATAATACTTTTTCTGGTTGTTCTTGGTAAACTACACTATAAACTGTATTACTAGAAATTGGAACTTTTGCTAATGTTACTCCTTGATACGTTAAATGATAAAGGTATGGCATTGCTCCACCAGTTATAATTCGATCTTCATAAATATCAGCTACATGAATCCCTTCATCAGGAAGATCAAAAACAGTAGCAGCTTCCATTGTTCTAATATGCCATAGTGACAATTTAGGACCTCCACCACAGAGCTACAAAGAAATTATTTATTTTGAATTTCTAAGAAATAGATCAATTTAACTTGTGTATTTTTTTATTTATGTATATATAAAATAATTTATTTAAATTAATTACATACCAGCCAATCTTCTGTAAAATCTACAGCACCAATCCATTTACCAACTTTTGGTCTTGCTACTTTAGCATCTAAGTGTGGTTGTAAGATATTTGTATTTTCTTTATTGCGAAGATCCCATAAGCGAACAGTTCCGTCTTCTCCTCCAGACACTAACTGTTTTCCTCTACATAAATTTAATATTTGATCATGATTGAACTGTTAATTAACTGTTGTATAAATTTTATATTGTACTTACGATAATGCTATATTATGAATAAAGTCAGTATGACCAGACAAACTACTCAATATTTTGCCGTTTCCCAAATTAATCGCATGAATTTTATTATCTCCGCAACCAGCATAAATTACATGATTATCTTTGGAATATAGTAAACAATTAACATCTGGTTTTTCAAGGTTGTCTCTGGAATAAAATCATGCAGTGAAAACTTTAATTTTGATGTTAAAAAAATAATTTAATAATTGAAGTACTGCAAAATGAGAACCTACTTTTTATATGGAATTTGAACAATCCAGGATGGCTTGATTTTTAATGATTTAGATGAGGTAGCTATTTTCCAATCCCATCCAGCAATTTCTCCACAAGTTCCAGTTACTAAAAAGTTGTTTGTTGTTAACATACTTTGTACTTGTTGATCTGGATGAGCTTTGAACTGATATGTAGGCCCCAATAATTCTTCATTGTCAGTTTGTCTGGGACCAAGCGTAGATGACAAACTACAAACAAATACTGATGTCAGATGAATTTTTTCTCAAAAAGAAAGATGAACTTACTCATATACTGAAACGTCGCCATATATGTTGCCGGCTAATAAATATTTGCCATCGGGAGAAAAAGTTTGGCACAACACAGTGTTATAATACAACTTAGAATTAAGATTTTCAGTCATGATGTCTGTGAACTTCATTGAAATTACAGATGACAATTTAAAATAATTCTTTACTTATTAAAATTATCATAAAAGTATTATAAAATTTGTTATTTAATTAATTTCTAGTACTTGTTTGCCATTGCATTTCTATACAAATGAGTGTTTACAATTTATTATGTAGGTTATGTATTTGAATTTCAGGCTTAAGAGTATGCTCTCTCCCAACTCCGGAATAGATCGCAGCAAACGCCATCTTTTAGTTATTAATGCTACTATATTTTTTTAGCGGTTTCTTTTGTATTTTCATTTCAAGTTCGAATGTTTAGAATAAATAATGTTCTTTTTTAAAATAAAATTGCTTCATTAAAAAAGTTATATAATATTGTTTATCATATTTTTATTAAATTTATAATCACATAAATTAAATTAATTTTTATAAACGTATCAAACATTAAATATATAATACTATCCATCGATAGCATAATTAAAAATTGTAAGTTATCTAATAAATTTATTATAAAAAATATCGTTTAATCTCTTTTGCTTTTTCATTTATTCCCACAAATGACACTTAGTCGTTGGATTCATAGAACTACCGCGTGGGCAATCAAAGGCGTCTGCAAACGCATCCAAATTAGATAAAGTTCCAATTGTCCTGTACTTTCTTGGACTGTGTTCATCATAGGCATATTCTATTAAATACTGAGGCGACACCGATGCACAATAATTCTGAAAGAATAAAAAATTAATTTTTCTTTACTTTCCTTTAAATAACTGATAATAAATACACTTATTAATCTATTTATAAAGTGTATAATACGGGCTAAAATGCCTAATAAGGTAGAGTGAGTGATACACCGAGAAATATTACTAAATAAATTTACCATCGCAAACGATATGAAGAACAATTGCTCCGGCTTCAAATTTTCTAAGCCATGAAGTTTAATGTCTTCTATATTGAAAAACCGCTTTTTGAAAGCATTGTAGGATACTTGTATCCCAACTGTATCAGCGATATTTTCATTTAACGTCACCTTCCCATCTATCTATAAAATATATATTTAGTACCAAATAAATACAATTTTATTACTCAAGGATAAATAATAAATATCTCTTTTATATAGACGATTCAACTTACTGAGTATTTGTTATAATGATCTATAAAGCATTGACTTCTTTTTTTATATTCTCTGATCATATTTTCTGGCCACCAAGTTTCTACATTACCATTCTCGGTATACAAACGACCTAAAAATATTGATTTTTTAACTTTCCGTATTTATAAATATAAAATATTAGTTTGAAGTATCAAATTCAAATAGTATATTTTACCATCGTTATCTACTGCGTGGGTGATTTCGTGACCGACGATAAATCCCAAATAACCGTAATTCATAGATCTGTAATGATAAATTTTTACTTCACAAAAGGTCTATAGTGAATAATTATAAACTTTGCTTATGAAAACAGGCATGACTTACATAGGAACTGAAGGACCAGAAAATGGTGTCGATAATTGAGCTGCAGTGATGACTATACAAATTTTATAAATAATACGACTGTATTTTACGATTATATACAATTTATGTAATATAAATTAATTATACTTACAGAAAAGATTTGTATAAAGGTCGTAAAAAGCGTTAAGCTCAAGAGGATCCATAGTTATTCTACAATAATAAATATAATTTGTCCTTATAATATACTTTCGCGCTCTTATATATAGTTAGAAATCAAAGAAATTATATTTACACTTTTTCAGGATCCTTTTTATCGTGCTGTCTTAAGAGCCCTAAAATATGTATCATTTCATATTTTCTGTAATTCATAACATTTTCAAAATAATTCGATCCCATTTGGAGCTGAAAATATAGAGTAATTATTACAATATATAATTCTAGAAATTCCAATACTTTCTCCATATTTAATCTACCTTATCATAAACATGAGCTAAACTGGTTGCATTATTCAAAGCGTTTGAAAAGCCCATTCTAACACTAATTTTATTTAATTTATTTATCGTCTTCTTTTTTGTTGAATTATCCAGCCAACTTGATTGTTGTACAAGATTTAACATTTCGCTACGAATCGTCTCTGACATGCTAAACCCCTATAAATAAAATAAATAGTACGCGATAACCACGATATTATCAAAAATTCATTTTTAAATATAGATCAGCTTACGGTTTCTTTTGTATCTTCTGAAAAATACTTGTTAATATATTTGTGTACAAATCCAGCTCTTGGTTTGATATCAATCAAACATATTAACCACCTAAAAATATGTCTTATGAGATTTTGCATAATTCTCGGAATGTGGATTTTCATTAATATATTTTTTATTTATTCATCAAACCTTTCCGGTAATCTTTTAAATCCACGATGTTCTAAAGCAACTTCCACAGCCAAACTAATCATTTCTTCGGTTGTATATTCTATTGAATATATTAAAAATTTCCAATGTATGTAATTAACTGCAACAAATACATAATATTATATTATTAGTGAATGTAGAAAGTTGTTGTTTAAGATAAGTTGGAAAAATTTATAATTTTACCTATAACGCGATTTGGTACTTTATCAAGCAAATTCGATAATCTCTTCATGTACAGTTTATCCAAAACCTGTATTTCTTCGGTATCAGTAATAGTAATGTTTACTTGTTTGAAAATATAATTAAACGCGTCCAGCCAATCAATCTAAATATGTAAGTTATAAATTTAATTAAAATAACTTTGATAAGTGCTACATATTGTATTACAGAGGTAATATTTTATTTGTAAAACCTTCGAAGTGTCGTTTTTATGATATTCTTCATCATAATATTTTTGCAATTCTCGAATGCTCATGTAATTTTGAGTCCATTCAAAATCGGCTCTATCATGAGCTGTCGACTTTATCTACAAAATTTTTAATCATAAGAAATAAAAATTCTTTTTTTCCATCCATAAGTGTCTCATTAGTTTAAATAAATTATATTACCAAATAAAGTTGTTTTTCAAAATTCATCACGTCTCTGACATCTTTTTCAATTTTATTAACAGGAACATTCCTACCATTTGATTTTGCAAATATTATTGCTATTTTTTTCATGAAATTTTCGTATTTACGTGAAATAAACGCAACATTCTTTTTATCTCTCAATATACTTTCATAAAACGTATCAGATGGTTGATCTAACTATAAGTGTAATTACTTCGTAAAATTTTTCTTCTTATTTAAAAAAGAAATTGATCAAAATTAATATGTACCTACCGTTATAATATATTTAGATGTATTTCTAACGTCATGTGATACTCTGATATCAAATATAGCTCCATTAATATTTTCAAAAGTCATGTAGTATTTATGAATTTCTTGCCAAAGATGTTGATTATTCCACTCACTTTCCATACTAATGGGCCATCCACCGGCATTATTTAGCATATTTTTCAAAGGCTTTATTCCATTTTTTTCAAGGTTTTCTGTATTTATAAAAAATGAAAAACATATAAAGAAATTTCTTTGTGGCTGTAGAAAAAAGAATGAAAAGGTATGAATTTTACCTAAATCAGTGCAAGATTTGTACCATAGCTTTTCTTGTTGTAATGCTATACTATCATAATTTGGTTTAATTTTTTCTTCCAAAATTTCTATTACGAAAATACCAAGAATTACATAATATTATTTTATAATTTATAAATTTTAAAAATATTACCGTTTAGTCGAATATTAATATCCTGTTCTAATATATCACTCAAGTCCCAGATATTCTTGTCATCGGGAATAGGATAATTTTTTTCCCAATTGCCACAAACATAATCGTAAAAATTTTCGCATGGATCAGCCGACTTATCAATACTGTTTAAAATTATTCTTGCTAATGAAAAAAATAGTTATTATTTATTTTAATAAGCTAAAGTAAATTTTATTTTATACACGTACCAACAAAACTGCGTTGTGAATTATTATTAGTATTTCTGTGGTTTTCATTCAACTCGCCATGTGGCGTCTGAAAAATACTTCCTGAATGCGGAATTCCCGCATTACGAATGTAGCGTGGCTTACTTAGAAATAAACCTGATCCGACTGACAGAAATAATATGAAAAACCTATAAAATAATTTAATGCTTGATATAATTATATTATAGGTATATTGTAATGATATTCAAAACTAAAAATGTTTCTCACGGAAAACTGCAGCAAATTTTCATCATCGTAAAAGGAAATAATGTATGTCGTACGAAAATTTCTACGGCTTACTGACGCATTGAGTATGTATCATTGGCTTATATTATCATGTTTCCTCTTAAATTTACGTCGATTTCTCTTACGAAAAAATAACTCATTCTACTTTTTGAGAATGGTTTAGCATTATCGATATTACTTTTTTCTACATTGTATCATAATATATTCAGTTTGCTATTTGTTATAAAAATGTTAAATAGTAGATCTTGAATGCGTTGACGAATAATATATATTTTGACGTAACAATTAAAATTATTATATTGTCAATTTATATTTCAATAATTGAAGTTAATATTTGTTAATTGGAATCTAAAATATTTTCTTTTATATAAATGTTGAAACTTTATTGTTTGTTAGGAATAATAAAAGAATATTTCTTAAAAATCTATATTTGCCATGACAACAGACGTCATTAAGTGTATACATTAACTGAAATGTTACCTAATGAAATTGTTTGAATTTTTTATAAGAAGATGCTTGCTTTTGTCTCGCTTAAATGAAGTGTCACTTATAACAATACGTAACAAATAAAAGTATAATTTTTATTAAGGAAATATGTAAAGCAAAAATAATAAATACTTGAAATTATAATTAGATATTTATTTAACGCCTTAAGGTAAGGAGATAAAAATAAAAAGACCAACACAAGAGTATATCATAAGCATCAGTATTTTTATTAACAGTGTTACACGCACATCATACATAGAACAACCTTTACTGATTATAAGTATCTAGTACCCAACACGTGTATAGAAAGGGCCTTAACTTCTGTTTGCTTGTTTGTTTGCATGCTTTTTTTCACGTTTTCATTGCAAGTCGTTATCTGTATGCCATGTCCGTGTCATATTATTTTGTTTCTTCTCCTCTCACGTATAAATCACGCGCTCTTGCCGAAATTCGTGTCTTGATCGTCATGATGTCGTTTGATCATACGGGGGAGGCGGAAGAAATACGATAAAAAAAAAACAAAAAAATAAAACAAAAAAAAGAAACTAATATAGAACAACAAAAAAATAAATAAACGCCTCACGCGTTCCAAGTGTAAAAATTACAAAGTCTATTGTATATTAATGCCTCTAAACGAGCGCGCGAGATGCTAAGGAACTTTTGCGAATGTCGCAAAGCATGGAGGATTTTCTCTTTACTTTTAAATCCTTGTCCCCTTAAGAAGAGTTGAGAAGTCGAATGGCTTACAGTAAAAGAAAATGCAAAATCACAAACTCGTTTGATGACGTCACCCATACAGCACTGGAGAAAGAATTTATTTAACTAAACGAATTCCATATATATGCTTACAAGTTGGGAAATTTTGTTATTATTCACATACGATTTAGAAGCTAGGGAAAACCAATAAATTCTTTTCTCAGTACTTAGACAAAATCACGTTTGTCTTAATCGTGTGTATGTGTAAGAAAGATATCACTTAAAACAATATAGACAAGGAAAAATTAAATATTTTCCTTTAATTTTCGTTCGCTTCGTTAGAAGATGAAGTCCATAATTTCGATGTAATTGTCGTTTACATCGAAAGGTATTTTAGACAACATTGCGTACTTAGAAGGTCACTTTAATAATTTGCATACACAAAACTCTCCCACATTAATTTTGACTCAACAGCACATAAGTGTTCTCTAAGATCATCGAATTTTCACCGAAAATTCGTATATTATTAGATCATTTTTTTCTAAGATCACAAAATAACATTTGCTTTCATTTACAATATTAAAGAAATTGGTTTGGAAAATTTAATGTTTAATTCACTATTCATTCTCAAGTCAAAATGTTGATTTTGTTTTCAATAGCCTCTAGAAAATATTCAATTCAAACAGGATTTAACTTGCAAAATACAAAAGCAATTTAATTTGGATCTATTAAACTGTTTTTGCATCAAAGAATCCTTCATTTCAAGTGAATATTTTCTGTAAATCATTAAAAACGACTTTTTGCACTCTATTCCATCTATTCTTATATTTTCTTCCTTCACATCATTTATGTATAAATCTAAATTAAAGAAAGAGAAAGTGCAATTATTTAAAAACAAGTGAAATTTACAGAAATAGTACTTGAACTATATATTTTTTTTACAATAGTGCATTAATCTGATATAGTTTACACTGATCATCAATAAAAAGGGAGAAAGTGAAGCATACAACTTTCGACGCAATAATAAAAACAAAAATTGGAGCCCTCTGCTACAGAGGAGGAAAGTCTATTTTCTCTCCTTTTCTTTCCGTCTCCTTCCCGTCACTTTTCTCCTCCCCTGGTGCATTCTACTGAGATTTTACGTTTAATTTTGCCTGTAATGAATATTATTACATGCTTGCATCATGTGTCGACTTTATGATCTTTTACTCTACTTCCTCTTCAGTTCGTTTTTTCATTATTCATTAAAAAATATAAAACGCTCTCTGCGATCTTCGCGGAAGATTGCCTGTTATACGAATACGCTCTTTTTCTCTGTCTCCCATTCATATGTGTATTAATCACGTATTTTTTTTTCGTTTCTTTGCTTGCATTATCAGTCCTTCGAACTTTTGCATTTTAATTGTTTTATTATGTCTTTAATTCTAAAGTCAAAAAATCTTTCTCCCTACAAGAAAAACTGTTTGGAATAAAAAAAATAAGATCGAATTCATTTATATAAAGTAAAAAATTAAATTGGAAAACGAACGTTTTCTTGCAGTGAGAAATTATTTTTATCAATCTTATTTGAACTATAATGTTAAAATTGTTTCTGCCATACTATACTTTGCATGTAAGTAATGCTTATTTTCCAAACGCGTGTGTACGTATATCATTCTTTTATGTACGTACATGGATATATTTTCATATCTACGCAGTATATTATTCAACGTTCGAAATAGTTTCAATACATCCTTAAGTAGGGCGTCATTTAATATATAACAACGTAAAAATCGAGAAAAATCAATGCTCCTATTTCAATATTTTTATTACAATAAATCATATTTATTGATAATAATTGCTTAAATTGGTGAAACTCTTATAGTAAATTTGTAAAAATCATCAATCTACTTATGAAAAAACAATATTTTCTCACATTGTGCATATATACCGTTTGGTTCCTCTCAAAAGTTCCCTTTTGGTCGCTTAATAAAGCGTACTCGTTAATTCCTTCGTTTGGCATTTTAAGGATGTCTTTTTCATTCGTTAACTTTTTTCTCTCTTTCAACGCGCACCGGCGCTCAGCGCTCGAAAGAAATTTCAACACACGCGAGTAGCTTAATACACTGGGCTATACAATGCGTACTTAATGAGGAAATCCTTAGGAGGATTAATCTTACGGATACATTATTTATGATGCTTATGAGTTTATGTGCTACCGTACTAAAGAAAAAACATACACCATCGTAAGATTATTTATTAATATTATTATCATCATCACCTTCTTTCTTTACTGCCGTCGTTGCGAGAATCCATTGGTTTTGTTGTTTGGTTTTTGTGCTTCCGCAACTGAGCTACTACAGTAGCGATTATACGATACATCATCACAGCATTACTTATTAGAAAAAGGATTAATCGGACTTTTAGTGTAGCGTTTATTTCTTCAGTTTTCGCTCATTATTCTAAAATAGTTAAATGACAAGTCTTACGCAATGTTTTTATGATTTGGTCGCTAACTTTCTACATACATCTGTTGCATATAGAAAGATCTCACACCAATAAATTCTTTGTTTAAAACTTTATTTAACATATTTTCTTCATAATATAGGTTATTTAACTTGAAGCGTTAATATTAATTTGTAGATTTGTAGAAATTTAGCGTTACCTCGATCCTGTAAATAACTTTTGTAAGTAAATTCAAAATTTAAAGGGTCGAAGAACAAGAGATCAATAGCTCAGTTCTCTCGCAACAACGAGCTTAGCAATATGAGTTGTTCACATTCTTCAATATCATTTTCTTTTATTCATGTTTCATACCTTTCATATACGATTTTATAATTTGGTTTTAGAAGCGACAATAAAAGAAACTCTAAACGAGAAACGGATTCAGAATGTGAAAAAGCAAAATGTATACAATACTTTTGCCTTTTACTTTTACTTTTTTCACTTCTTTTTTAAGCATATTAAAAAATACAGCATTTTAAGATAAATATTATGCAATTATTGGAAAACCTCCACTAATTCTATGCAAAGTATAGCTTGTAGATTATTTATCACCTTAAAGACACGAAGACGCTTTTCGTGTCTAATGCGCAAACTCTTCTAATTAGAAGAAATTAAATCATTACATAAAAAACAAAATTAATAATAAACACTCTGCTATCATTGAATACACAGCTTAAAGTTCATCGAAATTTCATTTTCTTTCCTCCAATGAATAATATTTGTCGCTCGATACCAAATTTTATTCGACATTACGTATTTACAATTAAACGCTCCATTTTTTTTTGTATTTTTAAAAATTTTCTTATTTTAACTCCAAACTCGTGGAAGATAAAAAAAAATAATATTTATATAGCATCAAAAAATCTAGCATTAAATTGATTATTTATCCTACCATAACTCGGCCATCAATTTCATTGGATTTAAATAAAAAAAAAAAACGTAATTTCGTAGCTCAAAACTATTAGGAACACTAGGTGAAGCTTATTTCAATATGGATCTGAGGTTGAAATAATCTTCACCGAATTCCATTTAAATTTTGAATAGATATTTCATTGAAAACTGAAATAGTGATAAGTTTTATTTTCTAAATATCTATTTTGACTAGCCTTCACTTTAATTGCATTAATTAATCGTTAAAACCATCAATTATTTAACATTATTTTAAATCGAGCACAATAATGTAATTAAACGTTTACAAAGATACTATAATAAAAAAAAGTTTCTTTTACAAAATAAAAATTTAAAAAAATAAATTGATAATCTATAATTGTATGTAAACTTTGCTTTTAACGATTAACCAATTCGATTAAATTTAACTTAAAAGCAAAATGTTTAAAGACGTTTATAATTAAATTGTCTTATGAGAAAACAGCTACGCGACGTATTATCATATTTAAAAGCGCTTTGATTGGTGAATCAGAAAACTCGCTTTATTTGCTAAACCTGGGTGGTCGACGAAGTCGATGCATCAATTCAGTTCTCACCGCTCTGGCATAATTTGGAGTAGTATACTGATCGGCCATAGCAATCGGACTTTGAAGACTTTGAATGAATAATGAATCCTGTATTTGTCCAACTGCCGGCGCTTGATACTGAAATTGATTATTGGTTAACTCAGCACCTGGATAATGATTGGGTTGGACAAAAGTTGTGCTATCATACTGAGGAAAAGACAGCGAATTGTCAGAGAATTGTGGTATCACTGGAGTAGTTGTGTGGTAGCTTGCTGGATCATATGTTTGAAATTGGTTAAGTTGGTTCGTTGAGTATGATGAAGTGGATTGAGAAAATTGACTGGTGTCGGGAAACAATAAAGATGCCAACGTTGGCTGGGGAAAAGAGTCAGGTCTAGGATAAGGTGACATATTTGCAGCTATATTTAATGCTGATGTTCCGAAATTGTGATAAGTCTGTCTCCCAGGTTCCAACTCCTTCAAATTAGATTGCATCATTGTGTTTAACGTTGATTTAGATTTCAAGCCATTATTGAGATTTATATCGTTATGTTTTGTTCTAGCCTCAGTTACGAAAGGATGTCGTACATTCACTATACTCTGAGGAGCGCGTAGCGGCGGAAAGTTGGTAGGCGCTACTTTAGGTAGTGAATTTTGATGATCCAGGGCTTTTTGTGCGACTGCATAGACACTTGTATTATTATTACTGTTGATATTGCTGTTACTTTCATTGCGAGAGCATTGCGACGTAGCAGCTTGATGGTTTTCACGCGATCTATCAGACGTTACTTGATTTGAGAATCTAGGCGTTAAACTTGTTATTGATCTTGTCTTATAATCCTGCTGATTGATAGCATTATCTTTGTCACAGTCCGACTGGCAATTGTTGAATTTTGTGCCAATCTCATTAGTAAATTTTTTGGTGCAGTAATTTTTCGATTTGATAAGTTGATCGTCGGACGGAATATTAACCGAACAATTGGTGCTTCTAATGGTATCAAATCTTCCGACGTTAGATTTCACTTTATCAACAATTTTGTTATTTTCATTAGCGCCAACGTTAGTTGATTTTTTATTGTTATTTCTCACTGACGAGATTGCGTTGGAATTCGTTAAAGCCTTAAATTCAGTAGCAATGTTAGTAGTTTGCAAGTGCGGCTTAACTACCCGATTTCCTTTGTTTATCCCAGATTCTAGCTTACGATCGAATTTGTTGATTTTCGAATTTAGCGCTTGATCGTCGCCGCAGAAGAGTTTGGCGCGAGCTTTGTTAGTTTGACTTTTGGATAATATGTTGTTGGATTTGCAGTTGATGGCAACGAGTGGCAGGAGCAAAGCGCTGGCTCACTTCTTGGTCATGATTTTCAAGTATTCCAGAGCGTTTTGAGCAGCAGCAGCTTGAGCATCTTTGCTTGACGAACCAGAGCCATAACACACTGCAACTGGTAATGTCGACAGTTGCACAAGACACTGGCACTTTCCTGCAAATGATTAAAATATTTAAAATTTTAAATTAAAAAATACAATTTTTTATATAACTATTACAATTTTGTTTTTAATAGCATAGAATTGTAAATATTCACGTTTGTTTCATAATATCGTTAAAATGATAACACAGCCACACAAAAAAAAGAAAGTGGTCAAATCCAGAGCACTGACTATCATAATCGTTATGTATTTTAATGGGCTGATCTCGAATATGACCTTACTTTTAGTCTATCACCTCAGGATTTTGAGATACCTATAACTCGAAAAATTTCGGGGTATCTCAAT
>JAYJLV010000027.1:8334110-8348541 GCA_036873485.1 Torymus texanus | reverse complement strand
AGCCCATTAAAATACATAACGATTATGATAGTCAGTGCTCTGGATTTGACCACTTTCTTTTTTTTGTGTGGCTGTGTAATTATTCTGATTTTAAGACAAAATATGTGTGTATATAAGTATATGCCAAAAATATAAAAGTAATTTTTTTTTAAAATTATTATTTTGAACAAGTATTAAAAAGTTCTCGCAAAAGTATGATAATTAACAAAATTTTGCTATACAACTAAATATGGGCACCGATTGCTACATAAGTACCATTATGTTTAAAAAGTCATTATAAAAAAACCGATTACAAAGTTCGATAACAATCTTATAAAGTCACAGGTCAGTCAAACAATTTCTGTCAGTTTGTAAACAAGTCGATGATTCTAAGACTGTACTATATAGCTGTGGAGGGGATGCCACTGCTAAGTTCCAGATGAAAAACTGTGCAGCCCGTTCCCGTATCAATTTAAAGATACCGCGAACTGCCCATTCCACAGTGAATGAGCCTAGGCATCGATTTGCAATTTTTGAGGTTAACTAGCAAGCGATGTCGACATTACAATCTGTAAAAGCTTCGTTGCGCAAAGAAGTCGGAAATGTTATAGGTAGATTAGACAGTAATGAAAAGAAACGTCAATCTGATTTAGTGTTTAAAAAGGTAATATTATATTTCGTATAATATTTATATTTGATCCTTCATATCTAACCTAAATATTAACAAGAAAATTTCTCTAATATCATTAATATTACATCTTCTGGACAGAAAATGCATTTTGTAATTAGTTTAAGAGATCTATTTAAAAAACAACTACAGGAAACTCAAGAAGTTAATTGTTATCTAATTAATCTCTAATCACTTACATCATATATCATCATAATAATAATGATATTTTAAGTAATTCAGTTAAACTTATCTTTAGCTTAATATTTTTTGTTTTTATTGCAGTTGATTTCCTTGCCTGAATATAAAATAAGTAACAGAATTTCCTTATATTTAAGTACACCTGATGAAATCGATACACTGCCTATATTGAAGGATATATTTGCTAAAGGAAAACAGGCTTTCGTTCCTCGTTATAAGGGTAAAAAAATGGAAATGGTTAAAATACATTCCATGGAAGATTACCATAAATTACCATTGACAAAATGGAATATTAAACAACCTGATTCACAAGAGATCAGAGAAAATGCGCTTGAAACTGGTAAGTATATTTATATAATGTATAATTAAATACAATATATGTTCCTAACTATTAATGTCTTAATTATGTCAATATATTTTTACATTTCTAGGAGGACTAGATTTAGTTGTATTACCAGGAGTAGCATTCACAAAAAATGGGAAAAGATTAGGTCATGGTATGGGATATTATGATAAATATCTTGAATCTATTGCAATACATGAAAAACGAATGCCATATTTAGTAGCTGTAGCATTCAATGAACAAATATATGAAGATATTCCAACAAATGAAAAAGATATTGTACTTGACATGGTTTTAACACCAGGAAATGATCTGTGATTCTAATTCAAATAGTCTGTGATCATTTGTAAAAAGTTAATTGTACATACATATAAAAATGTAAATTTTCTTACCAGTAATAGATTTTTCTTCAATATCAACATAAGTTACTTCAAACTGCTGCTCTGAAGCAATTTCTTGCAGGAACTGTACTAAATTTACGTCTCGATCATTCAAACAAGTGTTCTATAACAAGATTAAATTAAAGTTATTATTTGTATGAACTTTAAAATTTATTTATTATTCTTAAATGGTATTAATCTAAGTTCCCTAAGGTACCCACCTGCAGCTCAAAAAGCTTAACACCTGTGGAAGACTTCAAATTCTTGTGGAATTGTGAAACTTTATGACTATGTGGGGTAGTCAGTGTTGCAATTTTACTATCTTTTAGATCAGCATAGTGAGCATTTACATTAGCATTTCTTTGCACAATCTATAACGGACAATTAGAATACAAATGAGAATTAGCTATAATCAAAAATTTAAATGAAGTGGAAATGATCAATATATGGTTAATCTGTCAAAAAGATCAAGAATAAAATAATTCAAGAAATACATTGTAATAATTAAAATGATAAAGTGTCCGTTATAGATTCTGATGGGATCAGGAGTAGATTTGTTTTTTCAAATACTGACAGACCAAAAAATCACTTCCACTTTAGTTGCTCATGTTCACACACTCACTCGAATGTTTACATGCAAGTTTTAAGGATACAATATTATCAATCTCAAATTAGTTGTTTTAATCTAGTAATCAATATTATAAGTTATTATTAATATTTAAACATTTCTTTTTTATGATTAAGATCTTTTTATTTTATTATATATTTACTACTTTGCAAAAGAATAATTATAAACAATTGTCTAAGTCCACAATACACAGTAACAAACAAAATAATTAATCTTTATATGTAACTTTATTCCTATTTGCATAAATAGATCAAAATTAATTTTAAATTTTTAATTTTATCTTAGCACTAATTTAATGTATAAGACTGTAAGACCGATGTAAAAATTCTTATCAGTGAATGGTAAATTGCAGTCGACGTAAGTAATATTTGTAATTAGCACTAATTAGAAATTGAATATTGATTTTTTTTTCTTTTTATTGATGTAATTGTATTCTTAGAACCAAGCTTTTAACTAATAAATAAACAATTTGAATAAAGCACAGAAACAAAAACTCACCTCATCTTCATCAATACCCTGTGTACGATTTGTATTCATATCTTGTAGAGATTGCCACATTTTATGAGCTGCTTGTCTTTTAGCTAATTTCTTACTTTTCCCTTGACCAACTTGACGATATTTGAGAATAGAACAGACAATCGTAAACTGCCTTTCATGAGGTAAGCCTTCTTCACCTTCCATTGAATATTTAGGTGGGGGCCAATGACGAGACATGCACATTTCTTGTAGTGAGCCAATTGGATTATTTACAACTTTTTCTTCACCATAACTACTTTGGATCTCTTGTATATTTTGAGAGCTCAAAGAAAAGTTTTCACTTCTCATAAAACAAAAACACAAGTTATTATTAATTAGTATATAAGATTATAAATCTTTAAAAATGTTGAAAAAATATTAATACTCACTCAGGAATACTGTTTGATAGTGGAGCTTCAGTATTTTCAGTATTTATTCCAATCAATTTATCTAGTACTGCCTTTGCAGCAGCATGCTTTGCTTCTTTTTTGGACCTACCAGTCCCCATAGCTGAAACAATTGGATCTGCTTCAATAGAAAGATTCTTATCACTATTTTCATAAATAAAATTTTATTTCTAATTATTTAAAACTATTTTCTAAGATTTCATTTTTATTTTCTGAATTATGAATAAAAATTCTTGCATAAAAAAAAAAATTTTTAAATATGACCAACAATTATGAAATACAAACCAACAACATCAGCAACGGTGACACGATAACGAAATGTTGGTTCATGTATAGCACCTTCAATTTGAACAAGCTCATACTTAGGAGTAGTACCTCTACGAGATAACAATTCTTGTAAAACAGACACTGGTGTCTTATTTGGTAAAGCTTTCATTTCTAATCTTGCAGCCTCATCAAGAGGTAGTGCTTCTGACATCAGAGCATGCATTGTAACTCTAGTTTTGTTACGGCGATGTACATTATTGGCATGATTTGGAACCACACCACCAACCATCATATTTCCACCAACTTGCCGAAGTTCTTCCATGCCTCCATCCTATTTTACACAAATTTTATTTCTTTAATAAATATTTGTATGAAAAATATAATTTTCATTTTTATGAAAAATATAATCTTACCATCATGTTGGACCCTACTTGCTGTCTTAATTCTTCCATAATATTATTCTGAAAGAAAAAAGACGAAATTATCTAACATTATATATTTAATAGTTTAGTAGTAAATCTAGTAGTCTTATTTAAAATATAAAGGAATTTTATTTTAATTTTATTTTAGAGATAAATAATATTTGATCACTTGATTTTTACTCCAAATTGTATATTGGAGTCAAGTAAATTAGTAAGAATTAGGGCTCTTAAAAATTGTAATTCTAAAATTAAGATATGATCAAATAAAAAAATGTTTGACTGGTACCAGAGAAAGTACTGCCATTATCAACTGAAATAGTAAACCAAATGGCAGCAAACTGAAGACAGTGATAAAAGGTGTTTTTAAAGATAAACAGCAGTGGGGAAATTTCCAAATGCCAATGTACAAAAATAGTTATGGCAAATCCTCTAACAAATAGGTAGTATATATAATATCTTTTCAAAAAATCAATCGATTTTAGTTCATATACCCGGCGGAAATTACTCAGCAAATAAGATCCGGAGCTCGCATCGAAAAAATCTATAAACTGAATTTCAAAAATCTTTTCCCTATCGCGCTTTCCTGACACAAAGAAGGACAAAAGCTTTTGCCTTCCCACTATACAAATAGCTGTTATCACAGAAGCCGGCTCGCTCGCGAGAATCAGTCGGCCATTTTTGTCGCTTTGTATTAAAAGGCTACGTTATAACATGCATGTAACATGCAGCCCCCGGGCGCCGACGACAGGGTGTCGCTCGTGCTCTTTTCGTCTCGCCCTCTCTCGTTCAGCCGCAATCTCTCAACACCGGAGAATCACAGTCTCTCATAACTTCCAACTCTCAGAACATGAATCTGGCATTTCCCGAGTATATACGCTGTTGCTGCTGCTGCTGCTATACGGCTGACCGGTTCTCCTCTCTTTCTCTCACATGCATATCTATTATCTCTCTTCCTCTCATTTCTTTTACCGTTTTGCTGCGTACACAATCGACCGCGACCGCGACCGCGCGTGTGCGTACGTTCCTCAACCGTGTATATGCGTGTACAGCATAGGTATATACCTATATGGTTGTATTTTAAAGGGGCGCCGCAGACGAAGAAAGAGAAGAATAAGCAGGTGCAAGAGAATAGTCTTAGCAGCCGAATGTTCTCGCATATATATATATACATATATATATATATACACTTACTGTGCTCCGACGTAATTTGCAGCTAGAGGATCGTCGTCTCCGTGGCTGCTCTCGGCTAATGTGCTATGATGGGTACACACGTCTGTATATATAGGTGAATTGGTATGCTTGCTCCCAACGCGGCTGCTCTTGACTTGATATAATATACGATGTGTGTGTATGTGTGGTATATGATTGATTATTTATTATTGTATGGAATAATAAACTCTCCGCCCGGCCAAATCTTCCTATGCGAAAAGCGAATCCCGCTTTTTGTGATCGATCCAAGTCTCACAAAAAGCTTGATCCGTTTGACGACGGGAAAAAGATGGTTAGTCGAGACTACCGGAGACTACTCCTTCCTCGTTTGCGGCTCTCTTCTGCGGCAATGATACAGACGGAGAGTAAGCGCGTATGCGCCGTGCCGCCGTTGACGGTCTGCGCCCCCTCGCAGCCGTATACACATATGGCACACGCTCGAATGATCGCGGATCGCCTCACTGTGTTCTGGTGTGATAGTGTCACACATTGACAACACTTTGGAGCACGCGCACCGTGCCGCAGCTTTTCTTTACTATATACAGAGATCACCTCTATAGCTGTGATAGTAGTGCTCGAACTTTACATACGAATCTAGCTTATATTATATATTCATTGCCAGCAGAGTTGCGGCAGAGCTAAGCTCTATTGGTCGACAAGTTTTATTTTTTATTTCGCCGGCCTGCCTCGCGCTCTGCTTACTAATGATTTGGACATGTTTATTATGCGGATGTCTTCAATAATGTATAGGGATCATATTCAGAATGATTTTTGGTGAAGCTAATTGATGATGTGCCAATGTGGTTAAATGATCACTTTTGAAATATACTTAGATTCCTATAGTATTTGGAAAATTTGAACGATGCGCGAAGGTGTCACCAATAGTTTTGGAACGTCAAGCGCTAATCTCATGCATCGTAAATAAAAATATAAGTGCGGTCAATTTTTCACGATTGTGCGCGTTTTTATTACCTCCCGCAAAAAGATTTAAAAAAAAGGATTTATTTCCTCTTATGTAATATTTTTTGTATCCTATATTTGAGTGCTATTGCAAGATTAGATAACGATGAATTGCAATAGTCGAAAAAAGCACCGATATAATATCAGAACAGATCTATTTATATTGATAAATTCCTTTTGAATCTGATAAGAAATGAAAATTTCCAGGACTAGTACCTGTATTATATACATAGGAATTAAAATGATTAATCGATAACAGCAGCAACAGAAAATGTAGATGGCCGAAAAACCAGAAACACGCATATTAAAAAGGCGGCTATATAGATAGTCCGGCACATCGACCAAACAAACTATCAAAGTTGGCGCTTACTTGACGAGTAGCCAATTGCAGCGTCCCATTTGCTATAGCGACGCCGGAAATAGGTATACCGTATCCATTTTGTAGCTTCTGCGCAGTCGCAAGAATAACAAGGACAGAAACAGTGCGGCCTATATGCTGCCCTGTTAAAACCAAGCCATTAGGCTGTCTCTGTCTGCCGGTCGCTGCGCCATTACGCGGCGTATAGTTGGCGGAAGCATCGACACCCCGAATAGCTAGAAGAGAGGAAGCGACGCATCGCTGCGGATTTATCACGTTTTCGGCGAGTAGTTAACGACGGCATACTGCCCGAAACACTCTCTTTTAAACCTGTTGTTTCTTCTAATAGTTGAGAGTTTTTAGCAAAAAAACAAAGCCTGAATAGTTGAAAAACGTAGCGCATCATTTTGCTTGCCGAGAGTATGGATGACGGCAAGGTAAGCATGGTCTTTTCGAGAAGCTTTTACTCCTCGCTTCGCAAAGTCAGACTGCATGGCCGACTACGAAGCATGTATTGTACTTATCCGGTTTAATGCGATACCTTAATGAATTTCGTGATTTTCATTCAATCTTTCCTTTTTTATTTCTTCGTAAATTCATTGCAACGCATATACGGCATTTTTAGATTTTATAGCGTGATAATAGAGTTCTTTTACTTAACGATACATAGCTTAATCCATTGAAATGTATCGCAGTTAGAAATCCTCAACTAGTTAAATATAGTCTTTGTCTATCTGTATGACAAAAATTTAAAAAGAGATAACTTACTAAAACAAAATTTGTAAAATTCGAAAAAGAGGCATTCATATGCGTAATTGCAAGTAATTTAATAAAAGTCATTTGTAATTTTTACTCATTTATTAACTATTGTTATACTACTATTATTATAACATAATTTCTTTAGTTATCAGTTTATTATTAGCATGTTAAATAATATTGCATGGAGTTAAGTTTCAATGTATATCTTGTACTTTTAAGCTTATGATGCCTTACTCACAGAAGCGAAGTGGCAGTCGCAGCCCAAGTCCAAGACGATCAAGAGCTGATGATGACTTGCAGGAGTCACGTTCACATTCAAAATCCAGCAAATATAGGGAACACAAGGAGAGTAGTAGAGCTATAAAGAACTACTCAAGGTCACGGAGCCATTCTGTTACTCGGAGCCGAAAATCATACCGCAGCTCCAAATATGAAGGACGTCGAGGTGGTAGTAGGAGCCGTAGTCGATCACCATACAGAGGAAGAGTATCACGTAGTAGATCTCGATCCTACTCAAGATCAAGGTATTCAAGAGACAGAACTCACAAGTCACACTCAAGAAGTCCTCTGTCTTCGAGAAGACGACATGTTGGAAGTAGAGAGAACCCATGTCCAGGTCGCTGTTTAGGAGTATTTGGCTTATCTATCTGTACAACAGAACAGCAACTTTATCACATCTTCTCTAAATATGGACCAGTTGAAAGCGTTGTTGTTGTTGTCGATGCAAAGGTGTAGTTTTTTATTATAAAGATTAAAAAAATATTCTACATTTAACTTGTAAATATATATTTTTGAATAATATGTTTTGAGATCAATATGAAATTATAAATATATTGTTGATTTTAAAATTACAAAAATATTATTACCAAGCCTAATTTCAATTTAAATTTAGAAATTATAACATTAAATAAATTTGACAAAGAATATTAATTGTTAACTAAAAATTAATGAAAACATATTCAATTCCTACAGAGTAAAATCACTACATATTCCCGTCATATATTACTTAACAAAAGGTTTTATTACCCCTTATTTGTTATCGTAAAAAGATGATGGGGAATATAAATTTAGCCTGAGATTTAGAACGCATACAATTAAGAATAAGTTATGTGTTAAAGGCCTTAGGCAACAGAATAGAAAAAATTATAATGCTTTCATAGCAAATTATAATAAAAAATAAGTTTCTAATAAAAATATTTGCATTTCAGACTAAACGTCCAAAAGGTTTTTGTTTTGTATACTATGTATCTTTAGAAGATGCAAAAGTAGCAAAAGAACATTGTACTGGAATGGAAATTGATGGGCGACGAATTAGAGTAGACTATTCTATTACGGAACGTGCCCATACACCAACACCTGGAATGTACTTAGGCAAACCTACGTACTTGTATGACAGTCGTGGGGGTAGTAGCGGCGGTGGTGGTGGTGGTGGCGGTGGTGGCGGTGGTGGTGGAGGCGGCGGCGGCAGTGGTGGCGGCGGCGGCGGCGGCTGGGATGGACCTAGAAGAAGGGAGTAAGTTATATCAATCTCGTCTTAATTATTCAATGATTTATTACTTGTATATTGATAAGAGACCAGAAACAGCTTTGCCTATTTTTATGTTTGTGTATGAATAATTTAATTTAATTTGTTATCTGTTACTCATTTATAAAATATTAATTTATTTACTATATTTTTAGTTATAACAACCGAGGAAGCTACCGTCGTTCACCAAGCCCCTACTACTCAAATCGTCGGCGTTCGCGTTATGAAAGATCTAGATCACGCTCCTATACACCACGTAAGTCAGATCGTTATACGCATAACGGTTACGATTCAGGCAGTTCACATAAAAAAAAGACAGCATGGATGTAAAAAAGTTAATAATGATATCATCATTTTAACTCTTTGCTTTTAGAATTATCTAATTTTCTCAAATATAACGAAAATATATTCGAAAAATATATTGTCATTTGTAGTATAAAATAAAGATTAAGTATATTTATATACATTTATATTTTCTATTAATTCAGTTGAAAGCTCTTGTAAACTGCCTGCTATATATTATTTAATAATTTCTTTTAGAGAAGGGAAGTTAAAAAAATAATTAGGAATGAAAGTGAAAGAAAGAATAAATGAGTGTATGAAAGGAAGAGAGGTGTGGAAGTGTAAAAAATTTCATAAATTTAAATTTAAAACAATTATTAAGCGCAACTCCTTATAACGTGGATGAAAAAATTATTGTTTTCGTTGCTTAATGGATTTCAGGTCGATATTAAGTGAGACGGGTTTGATGCGAGATGCCAGGTGTTGGGAGCCATTTGTGTGACTTGATCCTTTGACCCAACTTGACCCTATTTTCTTCTATCTATGTACACTCTGGGTCAAATATAAACTCTACATTCTGTCACTATTCTCACCTTCCTATGTAATGCGATTAACCTTTGATACTTATTATTTAAGTAAATATAATTATGAAAAGGTAAAAATATTAATGAAATCTTACATTTTTTTGCATAAAATAGAAAGGTCAGAATAGAAAAAAATCCTTTATTTTCAAAAGTCAAATTACAATTTTTATAAAAATAGAAGAATTGCTGGTTTAGATGATAAGATCAAATTCGGCGGTATTTTGTGTAATAAGATAAGACAATGTAAAGGTTGGAATATAGCTGACCAATTTTCTATCAGTGTGCTGCAATACTTTTTTATTTTAATAGTTTAGCAATTGGTCTTATTAATATTCCAACTCTCATGCGTATTATAAGTACCATACGACTTCATTTGAAAATAAGACTTAACTTAAATATCTTTCTTGGTACTACTAATAAAAAGAAACTGTATAAAATCATCACTTACTATCGTAATAACAGAAAAATAAACGTAAATCAATAGATGTAAGCTCTCTAACATGTTTCTTTGTTTATAAGGTTTTGAATCAAGAGGTATTGGATGATAGAGGGAAGTTTGCAAGTTTCACTCGCTCAGAAAGAAAGAAAGAAAGAAAGAAAGAAAATTGAGATTTTTTGAAAGAAAACAATTGAAGATGATATTAAAGAAGATTGTAACTTTAATCAATCAAGAATCTTCGAAAGATTTTCGCGCGCTTCTAGTACGTGACAAAGAATATGATCAACTCCAAAAACTGAAATGTTCTATATCCGGTCGACAAAGAAATTCAAGTTTCGAAGTCTTTGAAGATCTACAAGCTTCCATGTCAAGTCAAGAGTACAATGAAATAAGGGGTTTGCTGAACTTCATAGTTTTATGATTGGGGATGAAAAATTATCTGAATGGTTGATAAGTAACAAAGAAAGCAAGTTTCAAGATTCCTGAAAATCTTTTTTTATAGGTAGGGAGTGGGCAAATAGTGCTCTTTTTAACTTGATACGATCATATTCTTTATCAACTCTTAACTTTTTTTGAAATTTTTTTAATTGACAAATTTTTAATCAGTGAATTCTTATCAAATTCATATTTTCTATGCTGCATAATAATCCACTGAGTCATCCATCCCTCCACCATTCCAAGTACCTCGTATTCCTTTTAATCCTTTAATGTACGATTTCTGATAATAATCATAAAACTTACGATCACTTTGAATCTGTAGATGATAAAAACCTAAAAATATGTTGAATTTCCGGATTTTATAAATTGTTTTGAATTAATTTAATCAAATAAAATAAATTTTCATTATTTAATTAAGTGTCACATTACGATTATTTATTTTTGGTTATTAAAAACAAATATATTGATATAAAATGTCCGAATTCTATTTGATGCTATTTTTAGATTGTATATTTTAAAACCTCTTCTTTTCTATATAAGCAGAACAGACAGCATTGCATTTGATACATGTTTGGTCGAAATAATGAAGAGATATCTTTTTAGTTTTTAATTTAAAATTTTTTTTTTAATACAAGTCAAGTAATTAATCTAGAAATTCAACGTTTTTTCCTATTAGTATAACTATCTATCTTATAGAAGAAATATGTCTATTGATTACAGATATTTTTCTTTGAAATCTTCATTAAGAAATTATCAAGACCGAATCATCAAGAGCTTGCTGAAATTTGTAAATTGCAAACTTATTCACTTTGAATTTCATAAATTCGTTACTTTTTATATTTATGAGATTCATAAATAATTTCAGTTTTTAGAAAATTAATAAATGTGGTTATTAATAAACATCTTTTTCATTAAAATTTCCCCGAATTAAATGTAGTCTCTATCAAATATATTAAAAGTATTTTAATATTTTAGTACGTTAAAAATTAAGAATTGGAGATTCGCTAATGTAAGTCATCTTTTTGTAATTTCAATGACGTACTAATAAAACATTACATCTTTTAAACCTAAAAAATGATGATATTTAAGTCAATTCTTTCGATTTGTCAGTTGATAGATACATTTTTTTAATAGTAAATTAGTTTATTTTTAGATATTCATTGCTTGAAAGAATTGTATGAATATTCAAATTTATTTTCGAGTTTTAAGAATATCTGGTAAATGTTATGCCTAAAGGGTAGTTCAGAATTATTAAATTAGTAATTTTGTAGAATTCGTGTTGCATTACGTAGTTGAATTCGATCGGAGAGCCCTCTACATCTGTGAAAGCGTCCCATTCTGTACTGCTACTTATTTTGCTATCGACTACCTGAAAATTTAGAGGTTAGAAATCCAATGTAACCGTACTCGTTTAATAAACTTCTTTTGAACGTCAACAAATATTGGACTTGTTTATTTCTAAAATCCAACCTGATAAATCTTACTAAAGTATATTCAACATGTTATCTGCTATTGTAAAAGATCACCAAACCAAACAGGTTGTAAGAAGAGAGAAACAAGGTAGGTATACATTATCATCATAGAATACATTTGTTATTTTTTATAAAACATTATTTTAATTTAGAGCAAAAGCGAAAGGAAGCAGTACAAGCTGCAAATAACTTGACTCAAGCTCTTGTTGATCACTTAAATGTTGGGTAAGTTACTTTGTTGTGTTTTTAACTTTGATGTGATTAAACTATATGAAAAATTGTCGTAATAGGGTAGCACAAGCATATTTGAATCAGAAAAAGCTTGATGCAGAAGCTAAGCAATTACAAACTAGTGCAACAAATTTTGCAAAACAAACACAATCTTGGCTTCATTTAGTTGAGTCATTTTCAAGTGCTTTAAAGGAAATTGGTGATGTTGAAAACTGGGCGAGAAGCATAGAAGGTGATATGAGGACAATTGCTACAGCTTTAGAGTATTCTTACAAAGGTTCCTAACTTTCTATTAAATGTCTGACAAAATCTTAATTTGTTAAAAAAACATAATTTTATACAATTTCAGCGACTCAAGAAGCACCAGCTCCTACGTCTGCTTAAGAAGCTTTGCATTCCACTAGAAATTTATCTATATTTAACATATTTCTTTTTATTTCTTTTATATTTAAAGATCAGTTATTATTAAATTATACAAAACATTAGATAAATACGTATAATTACGAATTTGGACATCAATAAATTATTCATATATACAACTTGTTTGGAAAATATATGACAAGTACTTATAGTTTGTTTATAATTAATGTCTCAAAATTGTTTATTTTAAATAGGAATTATATATCTATATTCATAATACAATATATATAGATATACAATTTCTATTCGAAATAAACAATTTTGACACATTAATTATAAACAAATTACTTGTGATATCAAAAAATGGTAAAGGAACTTTTGGTTCAGAATTTCACACTCTACACTATGGTGTATAAGCAGACATATATTTTCTGAACAAGTTGTATAAGTACCTATAGGTAAATAACTTTTTAATAATAAACAATATATTTAAATAAAATCAACTAAATATTTATTATTCGATTATCAGAAAAAATTATTTATATTACATACAGTAACTTAATTTATAAGTAAATCCTACCTGAGCAAATAATATATGACTTTGAATACACATATACTCGCGCCCGCGCGACGTGCATACATATACATACGGAGACGAACGAAAATCGGAGAATTTTAACACTTTTGCATAGTTTGCTTTAAAACATGTTTTTAAACATTTTCTTTATTTAAAAAAAAAAAAATAAAATTTCACTGCTTTAAGGCTTCCTCTATGAGAAAACCAAAATTAGTTTTAATTGGTAAAAAACTTCGTTTAGATATTTTTGACAATGCATGTATGAATGAACGTGAATGTCAAGTTTTACGTCTATATCTTAACAAAATTAAGATGCAGAAGAGCTCTTACAATATGCGTAAAAATCTTATACCGTTCGATTTGTGGAGTGATACATTGTTAAATATATTTATGGGGACACATTTAAAAATCCTAAGAATCGTTTTCGGAGTCTAATTTACAGAGTTGAGATTGCTCATGAAAATTCTAACGAGAGAGGTGTAGGTGTAATGTAAATTCTCCATTTTCTTTTTGCACTTAACTCAAAGCGATCTCGATTTACATAACATTTTAGTAGATTTTATCAAAACCATATTTTTTTCTTTTAAATATTTTTTGTAGAATCAATTATTCTTATGTCAGGTAAAGTATTCATTTTTCGCTCATTATTTAACACAATTTGATTTATAACTTTAAATGTAAAAGTTGTATAACACATCAATTTTTTTTGTATTGTACATTTTTCAATAAAATCAATTCCTTATGCTAGTTTTACTGAATTTCATCATGTAGAGATGATTCTTTTCATATTTGCGGTGTATATGTACTAACTAACAGGGAAAGGACCTTGGGATGCATGTCCTAGTTTTTTTTTTAGATCGCAATAGGTGATGTAAAAGTTGGAAATAAAAGCTTAAATTTCATAACTGTTTATAGTTGAAAAATTTTAATTTGTTCTAATCTTAT
Organism: Torymus texanus; assembly: GCA_036873485.1. NCBI lineage: Eukaryota > Metazoa > Arthropoda > Insecta > Hymenoptera > Torymidae > Torymus > Torymus texanus. Next base: position 8,334,592 of record JAYJLV010000027.1, on the reverse strand, counting down.
GTGTGATTCAAAATAAGTTGCGGTGAACAAAGGGCGCAGAGAATGCCATTTGCCTATTGTTTGTCTCTTAGTTAGCAGTTATATATTTTGGCTTAGAATTGATAAATTATCTGTATAAAAGAAATATAAGTACTTCTGAAAATTTCAAGAATATATAAACATATGTATAAGCATTCTTTATTTTTTTAGATTATTGGGATGATTTCAGATGAAATCTCTTCGGTTATTTGTTATTATCATGGAATAACAAATATCCCGCGTGAACATATTATATGAGATTTCATATGAGATCGTAATTAAAATTTCGTGTAGATCTCATGTAGATTTCATATAGATCTCATATAAGATCTCATATGAGATCGGTATACGAATTTCAAACATATGAGATCTACATGTGAGATCTCCCATGAGATCTCATGTGCAGTTTTAATTAATTAATAAATAATTTATTTTTAATGTAAAAGTATGAATAAATAGTATAT
>JAYJLV010000027.1:8321089-8334010 GCA_036873485.1 Torymus texanus | reverse complement strand
AGATCAGCCCATCAAAATACATAAGGATATGATAGTCAGTGCTCTGGGTTTGACCACTTTCTTTTTTTTGTGTGGCTTTGAAAGTATTTTTATTGATATTGAAAAAATGAGGAAATTTTACAAAAAAAAATATTCTTATGTATATCATGAAAAATTCTTCTCCGAGAAGTTATAAATTAATCAAAATCGGCAAAAAATGCTAAAATTGTAACTTTTAGTGGACATAATTTCCACAAGAAACCACGGTTTACATAATGGTTACTTGTTACTATATGCGTGCACGCATACTGTATGTGAATCCATAAAAATCCACTGTGAAAGAAAGAAGGAATATTATTTCTTTAGTTATCATTTGACTAAAGAATAAATAATCCAATTTCTAAATATATCTTGTTGTTCTAAAAAAAATAAAGGCATACTGTAAAAAATGTTACAATAATGATTATAAATAAGTTTACGTCAATTTTTTTTAACTATTATTTGAAAATTTAATATTGACACTCATATTTGTTTAAATCGCTTGCTCCTGGATATTTCATTTATAAGAAAATGGTCAATGTCTACGGGTAACGGGGTAAGTAAAGTAAGTAAATGGATATAACATTTGCGCAGCCGCGTAGCGGAGTGCTTATATCCATGTTTTATATTTTGTATATGTATATGTACAATCATCTCCCTTACCGTTTTATATACCTATATATAATTCGTTGATATTACCAATATCGCGAGTTTACGCGGCGCGCCGTCCGAGCGCAGCGCTAACCACACTGTGCGCGTAGATATTCCGCCCGTGGGATCCGCCAAAAATATGCAAAAATATGAGAAACTCGAAAAAATAGGAGAAGGTAAGCTCTCAATTTTTCTTTATATTCGTCACTTGACCGTCGTCCCAAAAGTTTTCCCTCACTTTCATTGATCATCAGCTATACGAGCCGCGCTTTCATGTCGGTTTTGTGTTGGACAATCGACGTTTGACAGACCCGGACATATGACAGATTTCCTTTGAACGTATTATTACTTCGGGCGTACAAACTTATTTGCATCTATATTTTTATTCCCCTTGAGTATATGGCTTAAATCATCGTTGCAAAATAAGCAGGTTAGACAAAGTCAATTAGAATTAAGAAGAACGCTTTGAGTTTTTATCGTTCTGCTCGGTGGTGATTGACAGGGTATACACACACCCGTTATGTAGAACAGAACGCTATATTCTGACGTTTTGTTATTGGTTTATTTTTCCAGGCACTTATGGCACTGTGTTCAAGGCGAAAAATCGCGAGACCCACGAGATCGTCGCACTCAAACGGGTTCGTCTCGACGACGACGATGAAGTAAGTATACGCGGTTCTCGCAGACGCTGACCTTCGATTCCAAATTTAGTCTTGCTGTATATCGATTTTCCATTATTTATACATAACTTGCGTTAATAATATTCTAATTGCATTCACCCGATCCTAACGCTGAATAGAAAATGAGATGTTATAGGAAAATCTTTAAAAAAAATATGTTAAGTTATAGTCTAAATTAAATTATTAATTATTCAAATATAATGATTAGCCAGGATTATCTTTCAATGGAAATTTTTTTTAATGATTAAGAGATACCATGTAACATATCTTTTATCTATTACTCTAGTAATACAGCTTTTTAATACTAAATATTCATTTATTTTAGATACTTGAAAGTGTATATTGGTAAATATTTTTTTTTTTAAATTATGAAAGAGTCATGGGAAAATCTTCAATTTAACAAGTGAAAAGCAGCAGATATTAAATTATTCGATATCTATTATTATGGATAACAAATATCATAAATTATTATCAAAGTATATTTATATTCATAATCTATTTTCCCAGGGTGTTCCATCTTCAGCCCTTCGAGAAATTTGCTTACTTAAGGAGTTGAAACACAAGAATATTGTACGACTGTATGACGTACTTCATAGTGACAAAAAACTTACTCTAGTCTTTGAACATTGTGACCAAGATCTTAAAAAGTACTTTGACAGTCTCAATGGTGAAATTGATTTGGATGTGGTTAAATCATTTTTGTAAGTTGACTTGCTATATTATTGTAAAACTAGTTTTTAATTATTGTAATATTATTGTTGAACTTGATTATTAATGCAATTATAATTAATTGGATTCCTAACTATTTAGATACCAATTACTCAGAGGATTAGCATTTTGTCATAGCAGAAATGTCCTTCATAGGGATCTCAAACCTCAGAATTTGCTCATCAACAAGGTATTTGTCAATATGCTTCTACAAAATTATGGAATATAATTTAAAATTTTCAACTGTAAAAACTTTTTTTAGAATGGTGAGCTAAAACTAGCTGATTTTGGCTTAGCACGAGCATTTGGAATTCCAGTTAAATGTTATTCAGCAGAAGTTGTTACACTTTGGTACCGTCCACCTGATGTTCTCTTTGGAGCAAAACTTTATACGACATCTATTGATATGTGGAGTGCAGGCTGTATATTTGCTGAATTGGCTAATGCTGGCAGGCCACTGTTTCCTGGTTCAGATGTGGATGATCAATTAAAAAGAATATTTAAGATGTTGGGTACCCCTACTGAAGAAACATGGCCCGATATATCTACTCTTCCAGATTATAAACCCTTTCCACAGTATCACCCCATTCAAGGCTTAGCTCAAGTCACACCCAAACTTACTGCTAGAGGGAAAGATTTACTCCAGGTAATTTTCTTGAAAAACTTATTCTGTTATACCTGAAACTAGTCTAAATAGTCATTAGCATTATTTACAAATTTACAATTAACAGGTTCAGTGCTACATGGTATATAGTTGTACCATAAAGTTTTATAAATCTATTGAAATTAAAAATCTTTGTAAAATTAAAATAAAATAAAACTAATCACATAACTGAAAGAAACCAAATTTTTATGAAATGTTTAGAATTTCAATTAATCTTAATGAAATATGTAAAATTTTATGAAATATGATTGTAATGGGTTTAGCACTGCACCTTTTAAATAGTTATAATGTAATTAACAAAATAATTTGAACAAAAAATTACGATAAAATTATTTTATTAAATAATATTAACAAAAAATACATGTATTAGAGATTATTAGTATGTAACCCAGCACTTCGGTTATCGGCAGAAGAAGCAATGGCTCATCCATACTTCAATGACTTAAATCCTGCCATAAGAAACGACAGATGCCAATAACATTTTCCAGTTGTAAATTAATGCAGCGGGTAACTATACAACGCCAGACCATTATGCGTGGTAAAGATGGTTTATTTTATAGATATTATCTCGCGAAAATTGCAAATGATATAAATGTTATATCCCTTTTTTATATACAATTGTTTACAAATGAAAAATAAATCATCAATTTTACGATTGTAAGTAATATCCTAAAATTTATTTGAAGTTATGTGCAAAAGTTCTATTTTTTTATAAATCGTATTAAGGATTATAATTATTTTCAAAAATTTTCCTTTTTAATCGAATAAGTTATATAGATTATTTATCAATGTTCTGCCTCATAATTTAGCATAATGCATAACCACAGAATTTAATAAACATAATTTATTTCAAATTAAACAGTTTTGAAAATTATAGTTAATAACTAAATGTTCTAATGTATTTTTAATTATTTACTTCAAATTAGAGCAACCAAACTTTCATTGAACACCTTACGTGAATGTATAAAATCATCTCAGACCAAAGTTCATGCATACTTTTATGACATTGTATGAATCACATTCGTTGGAAAGATAGAGATTGAGTGTATAAACCGTTCAGATTAACTTGATTATAAATGAGATATTAACAATGACATGGAATTAATTTAAATTCATCATGTCTTATTTTACATTGCATCAAAATGGAACCTGTGCGCTTCTTGCAGTTTCTCAATTTTATCCTCTCTCCTTTCCTTCCAGTACAGAGCGGCGATTATTGCGGTTATCAATCCGCAGGTTCCAGTCAACGCGGCCGCACTTAACAAAATCAACTTACTCGGCGTGACAAAGAGTTGGGCTTTCCACCTTGAAGGATCTGTTGGGGGATTTGGTATTACTACCATCTGAGAATTAGGAATAATTTGAGGCCACTCTCTAGATCTATTGGACAGCTGAAAATTAAAAAAAATTATAGAATTGTTTATAATTGTTTCATCCTGGTTAAAATATTGAATTGAAAACAAAAACAATATTCTGTTTGTTTATTAGAATATTATAAAAAATATTTTTTAAATATTGGAAATTTAAAAGAATTGAAATCATTGATATGTATAAAATCATTCATTTTTTACATAATCGTTATATTGTTTTATAATAAATAATTTAAGATAATTTATTAAAATGCATCAGCTAAATTATTTACATCAATTAAACTATATCTTTTAAATTGTATTCAATGAAATTTTTTAACCAGAAATACATGTAATTGCATATGTATTTAATAATTTTTGCTGTCAACCAAAGGCAATATTTTGTTTACAAGAAAAGGAAAAAAGTAATAAGTTCCATCATAAGCTGTGAAAATTAAAAATTATAATAATGCCAAAAACCAATCCTAAAACTTAAGATATTTGTACAATTTTACATATTTGATAAATCAAAAAATCAAGAAATAATAGATTAGATTAAAAAATAGATTTTGTAGATCAAAAATATTTTTTCCTTTGAATTTTTAGTTAAATTAAAATAATCACACATTTAAATTTCTACTTAACTAAAGAGAATATATAATATTTTCTGGCATTTTGTGTCTATGATCTCCAATATTGTGAAGTAATTTAAGAAATACCAGTATTTGTAATTAACTATGTCATAAGATTTAATAAAAATGAAAGTTACATGATCAAAATTATTGACTTTAATTATATTATGAAGTGATCATTCTGATTTTGTAATTTTTCTTTATTTTATAATTTAAACTTTATTTTTCTCAAGTATTTATTACGGAACAATACGAAATTCAAAGAAATTAAATTAAACTTACCCCTATAGTTAAAGAGTCAATGAAATTCGGTGTTCTCCCTAAGCCAAATGTTGTGAAAGGTAAATTCAATGAAAAATGGGCACTCTGTGGTAATTGTGCTGCTATTGCACTTCGAGGATTCCCATCTTGAGTTGTAGTCTTGTAAGCTATAGAAGGTCCTGGTAAATTTGTTCCATATGTTCTTTTCTTTTTACCAAGGCTACCTGGGGAAATTGGATACTTGCTGTTTGTCCTTCCAGTTAATACCATAACTTTTACAAAGTTTGCATCATAATCTAGACTGTTTTTAAATGCAGCTGTTTTGTAGACTTTACTATCTTTCATTACTAATATAACATCTAAAATACCTGTAAATTATTACAAATTTTATTCAAATTAAATTTATCTGTTGAATTGAATAAAATAATTATTAACTTGATATAAAATAAATTAAAAAACAAACCGTCTTGATAGAAGTCATAAAATACTGCCATGACACTTTCATTATTGAATGGGTTAAGTGCATCCCAACGGATTTTGAAAGTTCGGTTAAATGTTGTGCAGCTGTCACAATGGATATTTTCAAGAAGAAACGATCGTGTATGTTGGTTTGCGGATGATCTTAAAGTAGCAAGCAAATCTGGATACCCATCCATATTAAAATCTCCACCTCGTAAAGTTATTGCATCTGTATATCGTTGCCCTCCATCTTTAGCAAAGTTCCACATAACATTAGAGTTATCTTTAAATTCAAATTGCAAACTATTCCATCCTCCTGTTTCTGAATGAACCCAGATTGAACTTTTAACACAAGTATCATCAGAACAAACTGGTAAAATTAAATCTATTTTTCCCATTAATTCTACATCTAAATGTAGCGATTGTCCTATAAATCCAGTAGGCTCTATTGGAGGGTGTTCAATTATTTTATGAAAATCAAAACCATTTTCTTTGCCATGCCATATCTCAAAATATTTATCAGTTGTGACCACGAGATCAGAGTAAAAGTCACTGTTCAGATCCAGAAATGCATTAGCATGAGGTTCTTTTATGGGCAAAAGCTCTAAATAATTGAAAACAAAACAAATTTAATAAAACCTTTTTCTTAATAAAAGCGTATTACTATAAATAAAGACATATATTAATACGGTAAGTTTGTTTACCTGGTAAATTTTTCGGTTTTTCCATGGGAATTTCCTCGGGAGGTTTTCTTTGGGAATTGAAAACCCAAAATAATCTATTTTTATTTAGATCAGCTCCAAAAAGATCAATTATCATATCTTGGTTGTAATCTATGGCCAATGGTTGACCTTTCATTTGAAAAAGTGGCATAGTTGCTCCAGTACAATTCAACTGTTCATTATTACCACCCCAAAGTATATAAACATTTGTTGTCCTGTTTTTATTTACTGTGGTAACTAAAATATCCATAAAAACATCTCCATCGAAGTCACCTGGTACAATACTTGAAACTGTTTCATTAAAAGCACAACTAAATCCTGTTTTGGGTTGTAAAAGTGGTTCTTCAACAGATGCAAACATAATTTGTACTGTTTTGCCATCTTTACTTAAAACAAACACATCTGTAAGCTCATCTGAATTAAAATCACCAAAAGCAGCAGGCATTCCATCTAATTCTTTGCCAAATACAGCATTTGTAATATCGCTGCATGAGGCAAATGCCACGAGGGCATTTAACAAGATAAAGAACATCAATGATTTCATGATGGAGCTTTTACATTACCTGTTAAAAATTATTGATTAATAGACAGTTTTTATTTTTAACCATTGCCAAATACAATTATACATTTACTTCAGCGCTCTGGTTCTTAAATTGATGTAACTATTGCAAGAATAAATTCTATAACGTTGAGTTGCTCTGGACAACAATAATGACTCACCTTACAGATGATGTCATGTTAGCGTCTCCACCAAGATACCAAAAGTTATCAATTATGAACTAGATTTTCATTTCGACGAAATCGTTCGCACTGCCACTCACAGGCACAGCTAATCCCGTTGTTCCAGTCTAGTAATCAATATAAAAAGTTATAGGTATGTATTTGACGCTAAAGCGCACGTATAAAGGGGGAGGCCAAGGAACAAGGATTTGACGTCTCGGTCTGTACTCCGCACTCTCTCTATATACTCTGTCGTCAGGTCGCCACTCGTCGTCGTGTAGTGATGACTGTGTAGGTGCAGTATACTTCTGTGTGCAATACTGCAATGTGGTGAGTGTGAATATGCTATAGCCATATAGCTAATAACTATTACTGTTTTACACACGGACACAAACTAGGCAGCTGTAGAAGAAAAACAGAAAATCCAGGAATCCAGTGAAGCAGATGGCAGCAGGCATCGCTGTCGCTCGCTCGTTTTCGGCGACTCAGCTGATTGTTGTTCGATTGTGGACTGAAAACGTCGGCGGCGGCGAGCAGCGTGTGCTATACGCACGGGTCGGTCGGGGGACGGCAAAAGCGTATAGAGAGATAACAAGAGACTAAGAGAGAGATACAGAGCGGCAAGAGCGCGATCCGATGGCTCTCCAGGCGACCTCCGTATAAAAAGGAGCATGAGCGTCTTGCCGCACTTTCCGGCTCCTGGCACTCGATCGATAAGAGAAAAGTGTATCAGCCATGCGGAGGATCATCGCTTCTCGATCGTTATCGCTAAATAAGGCTCGCTAAAGTTTTTTACCGCTCAATCCTTTTTTTCCGACTCGAGTTAGCAGCTTTGATTGCCAGTCAGTATCTTGTTTTTTATGTGCTTGAGCTCTGTACACGCATGCCGCTTCGTCTTTGTGCTTGCAAACTTAGTTTACATCTATATGAGGGTATTTAATTTGGCTGTTGCAGGGATGCCAGAACATGTAGAGTTGCAGCATTTAGTGGATGGTGACATCGAGTGCCAAACTGTTCCTCGTCAGAGTAATTTTTCTACACCAAAATGTAAATCCTGTCCATATCTTGGCCTTGTTTTGGCTACTTTATCGTCTCTATTCTTCTCACTATGCAGTGTCATTGTTAAAGCTTTAGTTGAGGTAAGATTTTAGTTGTTTTTATTGACATTTTTTTCTGCACACTGCTTACAGTGAATAAACCTTTAAATGTTTCTTACGAGTATAAGGAAATACTTGATATTATATAATTTATAAAAAATGTCTAATATGATAACGAGTAATTGATTTATCTGGATACTTCAAGAACATTTTAAATTGCAACTCATTGATGTATAATACATATAACATAAACTAATTTGAAACTTTTTTACCAGGTAAACCCAAATGAGCTAGCTACCTTTCGGTTTGTTGGTGTACTATTACCAGCCATTCCAATAGTGATTTATAAGGGAGATCATCCTTTTCCAAAGGGTCGACGAGTCATGCTACTTCTCAGAAGTTTTGTTGGAACGACTGGACTTATGCTTAGTTTTTATGCATTCAGGCACATGCCTTTGGCTGATGCATCGGTTATAGTTTTCTCTGTGCCTGTATTCGTAGCAATATTTGCCAGAATATTTCTCAAAGAACCTTGTGGTTTATTCAATGTAGTCACTGTCTGCCTGACATTAATTGGTGTAGTGTTAATTACTCGCCCACCTTTGGTATTTGGTCACACAGTAGAATCCTTGAGTGATAACCATGTAAAAACTGAACATGCTGATTTATGGGGAGCAGTGGCAGCTTTCTCAGCAACATTATTTGGAGCAAATGCTTATGTTTTATTGAGAGCTTTGAAAGGTTTACACTTTTCAGTAATCATGACAAATTTTGGATCTTTTGCACTTGTACAGACAGTTGTGGTCACCTGGGCAATAGGTGCTTTATGCTTACCTCGCTGTGGTACTGACAGGTAAATTATTAAAAAGACAATATTAATATCTATGAAATTTAATATAAAATACTTTGATATACTATTTATTTCATTGACAGATTACTAGTAGTTGCCCTGGCACTTTTCAGCTTTGGAGGACAAATATTATTAACATTAGCTTTACAGATGGAACAGGCTGGACCCGTCGCCATAGCCAGATCAGCAGATATTGTTTTTGCATTCTTCTGGCAGGTATTATTTTTCAATGAAATACCAAACAGATATTCAGTGGGAGGTGCCATTCTTGTGACAAGCTCAGTTTTGCTCACTGGGTTAAGAAAATGGGCTATATCATTACCAGAAACTTCCAGTGTTAAGAAATTTTTGAGTTTCTTGGCTATATAGTGACTTTACAGACTTATACTTGCTTGAAATTATTTCTTGATACAGATGATGCATTTTTGCAATACGAATAATGCATTTATGAAATGGAATTTTTGTACAATAATGTATAATTCTTATAAATACGATATAGCGTCCGTATTTATAAGTAACAATGAATGCTTCACTTATTGCTTAATTGCTTCTAGAGACATGATTTTTCTGACAAAAAATTGTATTAGTATTTGTTAAAGTAAAATTATTGATGTTTATTATGGATATAAATTTTTATATATTCAATTAAAGAATTGTCATTATTTTTATTTCTTAATTTTTTGTCAGATTCATTCTCCACTTAAGCGCACATTACTTGCATTACTTAGTTATTTTAAATAGTTTTATTTTTAACTCTTTAATTAGTTCTTAGAGTTTCGTTTCAAATAAAAGTTCCTCTAATATTAGATTGGCCTAGATTGCACGTGCAATACAGAAAAATGTAATTTCACCAAATTTTTCTTATAATTATTTATGTCTGGCTTACGTCCATTTTATCTTAAGAAAGCAGCTAAATTAGTTTTATAGTTTTACCATACCAGCAACAATGTGATAGACGAAAACTTTTAAACAGGTGAGCGTCCTTGATTTTTTACGTAAATTACACGGCATACGAAATACTTAAATAATATTTAATAATACTAGATTCATCACTTACGTATAAAATTTGTATAATTTTTCATGACATTTAAAAGTTTGTATAAAAGCATAGAAATTTATGCTACAAAATAACATGGTGTAAAATATTTCACAATTTTATTTGTTGATTAATAAATTAAGGATGCCCATCATTGACCACTTTAAAATAATAAAGCACAATAGCTATACATTATAATCACAAATTTGTAATATAATTAAATTTAGGAGAAAAACTATGATCGAATATTTTCAGACTGATCGTAGTTAAATTGAGTGCGTATACGGTATTATAGAATAGCTTTAAAAAGCCGATCCTACATAACAACGTGAAGCAATATTTTGTCTCTTGCTAGGTTTGCTCTGATAATAATATTGTTGAATCCACATTGGCGGCCCTTGCCATTTCCTAGAAATACAAAAACTTACCTGCTAATAGCTAGGTTTAACAATCGTGATTCTTACCAAAGAATTTATAACATATAAGTAGTTCGTATTTAATGAAGTCTTATGCTTCGCATAAAATAATTCATTTTTTCCTCAAAATGTGTGATGCATACGTTAGAGTATATATAAATGAATTTGATAATAGACTTTTAAAAAATTGACTCAAACTGTGAATTAAAGCACGTAACAATATTAAAAAAATTGTTTTACTTAGGATAAAAATGCGATAAAATAATGCGTTACATAATGTGATCCTGAAAAATTTTGTAAACATTTAACAATTGTCTTTAATTTATTTTAACATACTCGTATACAATCATTTACTGCATTTTATTCAAACATATATTTGATGAAAATAAAATAATACATTTCGTCCATATATATTGTTGTCCTTTTTATGATATCCCTACTTTTTAATATGTATTAAAATTGATTGTAGAAAATATATTTTATTGTTTATTTTTAATTTTCATGGCCATTTAATAAATAAATAAATAAATAAATAAATAAATTTGTTACACAATAATATGAGCAATTAAAGAAAAATTTTATTGCACTTCAATAAAGTTTTTGCTTAAAAAATCTATATATACCACGAAAGTTTATGAATTTTAATTTCTTTTATTCCTACCCGGTTCGCGTTTTTTTTTTCACTTGGTTCTTCCCATCACAGACTTTAGTCTTTAAATCAGTATGCGTGCTACTGTCATATCAGACACAGCTGTAAATTTAGGAATTCTTATTAGTATTTTGTGAATACAGAAATTTCTTTATATGAGATGAAAAATTTGAATTGTATACAATTTTTCATAGAGATTATTAAAAAAATTTATTTACTAGTAAATTAATACTTAAAAAATATTAGCATACGTTATAAAATCAAAGATGAGCTTGCGACTATTATTATTATTTCTACTTTTATTTAAAGGTATTTACATATGATATTTTTTTATTATTAAAAACTACATTTGAAATAATTTTATGTAAACATTTTAAAAGATTACGAAATATGCGTACATGTCGGTAGCGTGCCGCAGGCGCGCGAGAATTATACACAAGAGTATATAAAAAGCATGGGCAGTGAATTCGTTTTAAGAAAATTTTAGTTTTTGTAATAAATGGTGATCAAAAAGTGATAATCATTTTAAATATTTGGGCAACGATAAAGCACACTTAAATTACAGTTTGCATTGTATAATGCATTGTTCATATATAGTGCGTATTAATTATATTGATATTATTAATTTCTACATCTTTAATTTTAAAATGTTCGTTACCTGTAAAATTCTAAGTATTTTTACTTTTTTCTTGTAAACAAAAATATTCACATTTTTTACTATAATTATACTTGATTTTAGAATTACAATATTTTATTGACAAGGTTATAGTATATAGTGATATATATATATATATATATATATAAAATAAATAAATGCTTACAAATTTCTGGTAATTTTTTATTAGTTTTTGTCATTAATTACATTGGACCAAAATTCAGATAGAAAATTTTATTTCTTTGATACAATAGAAATTATATTTTATAATATATGTACATATATATTCTACCATGATCATTTTATTCGTAAACATAGTTGACATGATAGTGAAGCTCATTATCGCAAAGGACTTCCTTTCTAATCTTGCGTTGTTCGTTATATGGATATAAAAATAAAGTTATAACGTTTCGGAACAAAAATTATATAAATGCACTACTGAATAGGAATATAAAAATTTTTTATTATACTTATAGAAGGGGTCGTTCATAAATGATATGTCAACTATACCATTTTAAATAAGAACAAAATAATTTTATTAGGAGGAAAAAATTTGGACAGTCCATATCTCACGGCAAACACGAGTTGTGGGTTGGCCAATTTTACTCCCGTGGAGCGTATTAGTATATTACACGACAAGGGAGGTAAAGTAGAGTTCGCCTTCGGCTCGGGTGGCAATTTACATGTGCTCTGGACTGGCCCTCTTTATCCCCATGTTGCGTACACTATTTTTCACCATACCCGGGCCGAAAATACCACATTCGCGTTTCGGAACCGGGAGCGAAAGTGGTACTTTCGGCCAGGGTATGTTGAAAAGTATTTTATAATTTATAACTAACAAGGGGAGCACCAGGAATGGGGGACCTGGATTTTGCTGAAACTGCAGGAGGTACTTCTCTATGTCAAATAATGAGACACGTGTGTCAGGGTTATTCTGAATGGGCCTTTTGTCCCCAGATTTAAGCTATTTTATGTCCCAAATGAACTATTTTTTATTAAAATAGGGATTGTTTCTTTAGTTATAGCTTAACGAATATTATAGTTAATTATAGATTAAAATGTTTATTAATGAAGGGAATAAAAGCTTTATTTTAGGCTTTGTCTGGTTAAAAAATGTTAATTTGTTAAAAAGTTATAGGTTATCAAAAATAGAGTAAGAAAATACTGGAAATTTCTCATTTTTTAAAAGCATTTAATTGGCGATATTTTAAGCGATCTTCTTACTTTATTTTTGATAGCTTTTAACTTTTTGAAAAATCGACATTTTGTAATAGGATACCCGCGTGAAAATATTATATGAGATCTCATATGAGATCGTAATTGAAATCTCATGTAGATCTCATGTAGATCTCAT
>JAYJLV010000027.1:8281904-8320989 GCA_036873485.1 Torymus texanus | reverse complement strand
CTCTCTCTCTCTCTCTCTCTCTCTCTCTCTCTCTCTCTCTCTCTCTCTCTCTCTCTCTCTCTCTCTCTCTCTTGTGGGTTATCCGTGGGTTTACCGACTTTATTACGATATTTTGCTCTATTGGTTTTCTCGTTGTCTCGCGACACCTCCAACTTATTGCGGTTTAGGGGCGAACAAATCAGTAGGTTACAACGGTCTTCTGATTTTACCAATTTTATTGATAACTTCTTTGACTTTTAGACCAGAAACCGAATGTAATTAATAAAAAATGAATTTAATTTGTATTTAAAACGAATTAAGACCGCACACTGCAACGGCAGGAAATCAGAAATTAGACTTTAAGGATCCGAGCTCGCTATAAAACGAATCTAAGAAACGTCGCTCTTGAGTCAGCCGCCGAAAACCTCGCGGGACGATTAAACCGCCGTGGCCCAGATTCCGGGAAGCGATTTCGAGAGTGGACTGCATTCGATATATACATAAAAAAGCGTCGCGATTCGCAGCGGTACACACACTCACATATAAAAAGAAACCTGACGTCCGTCATTATAATATATACGTGCGCCCTTCGATCGACTGCATCATCGCTCTTGCTGTGCTCTCCCGCGGCTGCTCGCCTCATTAAAAAAAGGTAAATCGCTTTACAGCCCCGCACGCACGCGCGCGCTCACGAAACTTTTCCGGTGGCCCCAAAAGAAATGCAAGTATACGAGTTGGCGAGCGAGCGAAAAAGAAAACGATACGAGAGAGAGAGAGAGAGAGAGAGAGAGAGAGAGAGAACGAACACGTACGCGGAAGGCTGCGCTCGCGCGCGGGACTTTGATATGGAAAAAGAAGCGAGAAGGAGGAACGGCATAATTGGCGGATATCTTGCTCTTTCTCTCTCTCTCTCGCTCACTCGCTCACTCGCTCCTTGCGATCGCGCGCGAGAGAGCCGACTTTAATGATCGACTTGTAAAAATGTTCCCTATTTTTATTCCTCCTTTTTTATGGCACCAATAAAGCAAAGACTCGACGCTCGCGTTCGCGCACGATACACATACCTGTTATGTGTATATGTATAACGCAAGCCTATACGCGAGCGCGTGTGTGTGTGTGTGTGCAACGTCGACCATGGCGTGACCCGTACGTATATATATACGTATATAGATATATACATTCGCGTGTGCATATATATATATAGGGCAGGTTATTGGTGTATGCGTGCGTGTCTCCGTATATATACTTGATACACGCGAATCTTATCTCGAACGAAAGCTCGGCTCCGTGCGTCGCCGCGCGGCTTTTGTTGACTCGTTCGCGAGGAAAGAGCAAGAGAGAAGGAAAATATAAATTTCGTCTCACACTCGCGTGCGCCTGTGCCTGTATATATAATATATGAGCGGGGCGCGCGCTCGCGTACTTCAGTTACCTTTTTTTGATTTATTGGCACGCGAGTCGGCGACGCTGATTCGATTTCTCATCCCTCCTTTCGGAGCACAAGTGTATATTGTGCATGTTCTTAAAAACAAACTTTCATTGCTCGCGCCTGTCGCTTTATTGCCTTTTCTCCGCGCATATATGTGTTTGGAGATATCTTATATATACGGCATTATGTTACGTGAAATCTATATAGTTTTTATTGATTAATCCAATTATGGAATAGGAGGCTCGTTGTTATATCAGATCTACAATTTATTGTCATCGCTGCACGATACTCGTAATGATTTATTCATTTATTTGATACTCGATACACCGGAGTAACACGGTTATATGCCTACTGTTTGTCAAAATCTATAAAATGCGGCATATTATACACACATATCCGAAATGAAATGTATAGATAATTTGATGAACCTTAATATCCATATACGAAGGAAGACTAAAAATTTAAGCTCGACATATTTCACAAACCGAAAAGATAAACGAGAACCGCCAAATATATACCGCAGAGGTTACGTGAATGTTCATTTTACTCATCCCGAGATACATAGCGCATAGCTCCGAAGTCGCAGAAGTAAAAAGTCCACGCGTGCACACACATGAGGCGTCGCGGATGGAAGACGCACATATACACACATCTAACTACGATGTAGAACTGCGCTCCCACACTATCTCACTCCCAGCCAGCGCATAACATTCAGTTATACTGCAGCCAAGTGTCGGCCTGAGATTCCGAATAAGCATCGCGGCCGCGTGTGTGTATACGTGCGTACCAACATTGACTGCGCGCGGCGTCGGCAGATTACAACACCTGCGGGATCCGGATTGATGGCACGCCCGGGGGGAGGCGGAGAGCTTGGAATCCTCGCCTCTCGCTCTCTCATATCTCTACATAAAATTAGTACCTAAAAGCCCTTCGCACTCATGGCCGTTTCATGAGCCGGCGTGTAAGTGCTCCTCGGGCGCAGCCGCGAATTATTCCTGCGCCATGTCGTTGCAAAAATATCATGAGCGTTACAGTGGTTTGGCGATCTTTCTTTTTTTCTCCCTCGTGTGAGATTTTCTGCCTTTGGCTTTTGTATAGGTAAATTTCCAGGATCTTTGGCACTCGTATATGTTCAACATTTGAGTTCGTGACCGGTATTAAAAAAGTTCCTGAGTAGACTCTATCAGAGATTGAATTGCAGTTTGTATTCAAAGTTATTATCGTGTGCTTTGAGTTGTTGCTGCTCATGATGAATAGGTAAAAGTATAAAAATTCGGCCTATTTTCGTCCCTTTTTCTCGTATTATGAATTTGAATTGGAGCTTCTAGCACCCAGAAGCAATTATGACGTCTTATGGTAATAGCAAATGTCCTACGCCGTGTAAATCGGTTGGAATAAGACGGTATAATACTCAAACCGGATAGTAATTGAATGATTTAGTAGTTCTTCCTTTGAGTTTATTCTCTGGTATATAGATTCATGTGCCCATTCAGAAACTGTTTTATTAGCTGTCACAAATTCTAATGTTGAAGTCACACGAGTGTCAAAGATTCTGTGGTATAATTTTACTGCAAAATGCGCGAGACTCGCTCGATGATGTTGTTTCCTGCTCCGCGCGCGCAGAGACTCCGGAGCGTGCGTGTGTTTTCCGTCTCAGACAATAATTGTTACGTAGCCAAAAGGCTGATAAGATCTCTTTTCGTGTGTGTCGAAAAAATCCGCTTGATATCTTTTTGAGATTAGGTTGATTGTTCTCGTTTGGTGAATAAAAAAAAAAATTGATATGGAGGTGTATAGAAGGCGCTTTTATGTGCGCAAAGTAAACTGTATATTTTTCGTCATATATATCCTAAATCTATACAAAACTGATTTTTTTGTTAGAATAATGGGACTATTTTAACATGAAATATGTATTGATAAGTCAAATTAGATTTTATTTGAGAATCGACATTTTTACTTATTTACTTTAACGTTACTGGTTATATTGCATGTAAGTTCGATAAAAATGTTTCTGATGCAGAAAATTCAATTTTTCTTTACCAACACGTGTCACTGCATTGAGCAAAGAATATTCCTGGTAGAAAATTAACGAGCCTCGCTACTTATACTAATCTAGCTAATAAATCACTATTTTTATTTATCTTTTGAACAGCGATATTCGTTAGCCATAAATTAAATAATTTCTTTATCAGAGCGCCAGTTAAGATTTGGAGAAATAGATTCTTCAAGGTGGTCAAGGGATCTGGGTATATTTATTTGGTTAGGTATATACCCCATACGTATTTTATACCTGTGCTGGATATCTGGTTAAATATATCTTAATTAGTACTATTATGCTAAAGGCGTGACCTTATTATTGAGGTTCTTAGCTAACATTGAGATAAAAATTAACCATATAACGGAAATTTAACCACAATTAATAGGTTGAGTATGTTTAAGATTTCTATCAGGGCTGTTTTTTCTCTGATTTGCAAACGCCTCATTT
This sequence comes from Torymus texanus, assembly GCA_036873485.1. Lineage (NCBI taxonomy): Eukaryota > Metazoa > Arthropoda > Insecta > Hymenoptera > Torymidae > Torymus > Torymus texanus. The sequence continues at coordinate 8,317,096 of JAYJLV010000027.1, read as the reverse complement.
GATACAAAAGCTTCATTTCACGAGTTTCTACACACGAATTCGGTTTGGATGCTTCCTAATTTTAACTCCATATCAGGCACACATCAAACAAGAAAGTGTAAATTTTGTTTTCTCTTCACCAGCAAGTACGGTCGAGTGGCTCGTACACGTTTCACTCATGTTGATTATTTTTCTGTAATAACTTTCAAGAATACACATTATATATACATATATATCAAGTTTGCAAAATAAAAACCCGCGGCGCGAGTAGAAAAAATTGAGAACCGGAGTAATTAAACGAAAGTTAATCCTAGAGCGTTAGTACGACTGTTTGCACTCGCATATATACAGACTGTAGGCGTGAACGCGCGTTCGCGTTATCGCTCGGAGACGCGCGACACGAGGACGAAAATCCCACGCGCGCGTCAAAAAGAATCTAAGGTTGCGCTTGGATCGCGCACGTCCATACGTCTGTAATACGTATCTATACGTACACGTATACCTCGCCAAGTTCAAACAGGACAGAGCTCGGGAAAAATTTCTGGGATTTCAGAGTAGGTTATCATTCGTACACGTCAATAAACGAGATATTTTCATATGCTTTGAAAAATCGCCTAAGATTATCAAGGATTTCCAACTTTTTTACTGCGAGTTTTCTAAGAATATCGTTTCGATTCAACGTCATTTCCGCTCGGCAAATAATGTTCTTTACTTTTACTAATTTTTCAAAAATAGCATGTTGGGTTTTCCAATATTTCTCTCTATATAGTTTGCATAGGTTTTTGTCTTTTATAATGACATTTTTATAAGTTTTCTATGGGGTTATTTCTATGATATTATTTATTATATCAATGCAACAATTTAAATCCCTCAGGTATATATTTGTCACAGATTTCGTAATAATTCTTATGTGCGCGCTAAAATTAAAAAAACACGACAGTTGTAAAACATGCAGCAATAACATTTGACATTACAATAGACGCTCATACGTTTCATCTATTGAAATGCAATGTTCATCGTGACTCTTAGAAACGTTGTCACATGAGCACTATACAATCACTATCCCTCTGAGGTCTTTTCGAATCTGCAATAAAGTAAAACGAAATCCGGCGAGAGGTCGAAAGGTCGAGGCTAAAATCAAGGTATAAACTGGACCCAAAAAAAATGGTGAATTTAGAGAATAGCGGAGTCCTTGGCTGGAAAATTTTCTATGTATAGCGCAGTCTACATAGGTAATACGGCAGGAAGTTGACAAATGCGAGTAGTGGAAGAAGAGGAGGAGGGAGCAGCCTGCAGGAAAGAAGAAGGCGAATGACGAGTCCCGCAAAGGCAAGCGAGTGACTTGCAGAATTTTTCGGACCCTTGTGGAGCGGGTGACGCGCTACAAGGACGACTCTACGTACAACATTTGCATTTACGCAACGTTAATTTAATTTCACCCGGTGATTGTTGCTGCTCCCTCTCTTTCTCTTTTTTGATTTCTTGCACTCATTTTTCCGTGAGCGTTCAAGAGATAGATAGATAGATAGATAGATACCACTTTATTCGCCTCAGCGGCAAAATTTGTAATACAATACAAAAATAGCAATTACAATATCGTTTAAGAAAAAATAATAATAAAAAAAAGAAAAAATTTAAGAGAAAAACAAAAACAAAAATATAATATAAATAATATAAGAATAATATAACTACTCAGTTAAAATATGTCACAGTATTTCTTACAAATAATCCTACCATCAAAGTATGAAAATTTAATACTGAGCTGGTATATGAAGATATACTACATTATTATCGTCGGTTTTGACCAGAGGTCATGTCCTACAACTAGAATCTAAAGTTAAAACAATGAGATATTAAGATAATAAGATAAGATAAGATGGTGGCTCCATGTATCACTAAGGGGTCTAAGTGTCACGATCAAAGAGGTGTTGACGCAGAGCCCTCTTGAAAGAATAGGGAGATGGGCGGTTACGAAGGGTGGAGGGGAGGGTGTTCCACAGTCTGGCTCCCTTCATTTGAAACGAGTTCGCTCCTGCTTCATACTTTACCGATCCAACATCGAGCTCCGGTAGTTCACCTCGAAAGGTTGCTCGCGGATGGAATATTTTAAAAAATTCTGTCAAAGAGAGAGAGAGAGAGAGAGAGAGAGAGAAAGAGAAAAGTGGAGAGAGGGAGTGAGGGACAAAGTTGGTCAGGGTCCGTAGAAAGTTTGCGCTGATTTTACGACCACCGCTGCGGCCTACGGTCCGTCGGGGTAGCGTAGCCCGCGCAGCAAAAAAAAAAGGGAACGTAGACTCCGTTCGAAAACTACGGTCAGGCAGGCGAGCAGGTATAAGGTATAGGAAGCCCTAGTGGTTCAAGGGTCGCATCCGTTTGTTTACACACGTATATATACTACGATTGCAAACTGTAACGGGGCGCGAAATATAACTTTTATGGCTAAGAAAGAGAGAGAGAGGATACAATTTTTATGGCTTCTGACGGTCGCCATACCGCTCGCCTCGAACTCAGTCGATGAGCACACTGCATTTTCACGACAAAGACAGAAAAACTTCTCGATAATCCTCAGCGCACGGCCGGAAGTAAACTTTTTCCAACTTTCTATCGTCATCGCTGATGCGCTGCAGAATAGTTTTCATGTGCCGCGCGTGTGAGAGAAATGCACCCCATTGAGAAACTTTATTATACTTTGCCCGCAAAGGTATTAGATTAGTAGTTTGCGCCTCCGCGAGGACGAACGTTTTTTTACGTAGGCCATTTTTTGCCGCTTGTTTGTCGAAGAATGGAAATTTTTTTTCTTCGTCTTTGAAAGATGCGGGAAGAGATCGCATGCGGAGGAGCTGCAGAACGAAGGGGCCGATTTTTTGGTCTGTTTGCTGGGGAGTTTCGAGAGTTTTCAAAAATTTATAATAATGATGGCGCGGAGATATTATAGGGTAGGCATTAATGTCTTTCAGAATAATATAACTATATATTTAAGTTAATGAGCCTGTTAAAGAGTCATAGAAAGTATACTATAGTTGCGCATAGGGATCGGTGTGTTTTAGGAATCAATTACTGCACTAAACGCACTGTTATACGAAGTGGAGAGTTCTAAACACTTATGTACATATCATATACTAATGTTGTTCAAGAATCTAGATTTAGATCGTAGACAAGACATGAATGATTTCCGTCGGATAAGCCGAGCTTTGGTATATAATGTGTTTGAAAACTCTTTGCCATTCGTCTCTGCAGTTTGCGGCTTCCGAAATTTAAGAAAGAGAGAAAATAATTTTGCGCCCCTCGCAATATATGTCTCGATTTTTCTCATATAAAATACCTATAAAACTCACAAATAAATTCAAAAACACATGTCCGAATACTAATTCTATATAATACAAGGAACGTGGGGTACTTAATCTACTAAGCTAATTCGGCCACTTTTCTATATGTATTTGAACAGCGCGCGTTGCGCGCCCTAACCTATAGAAGACATGAGCCAATCACATAACGTTTATCTTGGCTTCACAACATCCGGTCATGACTCTTTTATAAGTAAAAAGGTAAAATAGGGATAGGTGTGAAATTTGTCAAGATTATATTTACGAACAAAGTGTTGGACCAACGGAATCTGATAACGACGAGTCATTTATTTGTCCATTTTGTGGGTGGAAAGATTAAAAATGTGATCAAAATAGTACATTACGACGATCTTTGTATGATTTTCCGCTCTCATATACAAAACGCTGGAACAAAATGCTGCCTGAAATGTGACAGAAACATCTAAAATACGTTTGGATAACAAACAGTGATGAAGTGAATGCAGCGTAAACTCGGGGTTTCGCGCCACGCCCGAGATGCGTAGACATCTGACTATAACTATACCGTCGCTTCCTACGAAAAATATCACATCTCAAAAAAGACCTTTATAGCACGGTGTGGCCTAAGCCCGCGCTTAAGTCACGCCTATCCGTGACCTAAGTAGCCCATTATTGCACCGCATTTATCACACTCGCTGCGCTCGTGCGCTAATATTACGCCGTGCAATAATGGGCTACTTAAGGCACATGTATCGTAATGTACTAATTTTCATTTGCCATTTAAAAGCACCAGAGTCAAATAAATCGTCTAGGACTCGATTAACTTGAGGTATAATTCGTATATTTTAAATTTCCCATCCAAAAAAATTTTTATAGCCAATATATTGCCCATAGTATGGGTAAAATATGGGCCGTACTTCCCATTTACCCGCAATATAAATATGTATATGGGTGATGTATCGACACGGCACCGGAGCCCAACTTTGGCCATACTATCTCCGATATAATGCGTATATCTCTCCCATATTTTATTTTCTTGAAGTATGGAATAAATATAAGACACATATTAGACATATCATGGCCAAGTATGGCCGAAGTTTGGCTCCGGCGCCGTGGCGATATTTGGCCCATATTTACCCATATACAGGCAATAAAATTTGTTCTACGCGGGTTATCTGATCATGGACAAATTTATTTGACTCTGGTATTCTAAAATGATGGAAAATTAAAATAGATCTTTTTTGAGATGTAGTTTCACAATTTTAACTAAAATTTCTCCGTAGTTAAAACGTTAACTAGATATATAAAAGCGTATACAAAACGGAGCTGGCTTAATTTGGCGGATTTCAAACGTTTTCTTCCACTTACGCGCAGCCATAAAGAAATTTTTTAACGACCACACACTTTATAAAAATCGTTATTGTTAATCACAGTTCAATGAATTCCTCGTTAAACGACGTGGGCACGGTGAAGGAAAATAAAAATAATATCCCCGAAACGTCGGTAAGAATTATGACGATAAAAGGGACAAAAGTTGCGCTTTCTTTGACGCCGAGAAGAGAGAAAAACGTATGCGGGAAGAAGGCACAGTTTCAGTTCTCTGCGGCGCGGCTGCGTTGGATAGGCGCGTGCTCACGCGCGCCTCTTCGTGATGCGGCATGACGCAAATACCTAGATAATTTACAACGGGCGTGCAGGATATATAAAGGTACTTCCTTGTGCCCCCATCGACGCTGCGAAATATTGCACTTCTTTTTACAAGCGGCGGCGCTGGCACGCTCTCACAATATTTCCCTTTGACCCCCAACATACAGCCGCGGAAATTTATAATCGTTGTACAATGTCTCGGTCCCCCGGTGCCGCGAGTCTAGTGACACGCGCAACAGTCAATGACGTAACCGCAATTGACTAATTCTTGTGGTTTTTTACTAATTTTCTCTCTATATTAGCAGATTAAAAAGATATATTGTACCTGTGCAGGCGCTTTTTTCCATTGAAGCGCGGGTATTATTGCTTTCAAGGGTTCGGCTCATTTCAACTGCTTTATTCGGCCACACACTACTTTCTACATCCACTTATACACCTATATACATGTGCGATCGGCCAAATCGTTTTTGGTAACGGTGTCGAGGCCGCCAATAATTAAACCACGGATTTATATATGATTGCATTGCGGTGCACTAAAAGGTACGCGCGCACACAGACATCCGTTTAATTAAAACCGCATCCAAAATACATTGTACATTACAGTGCGCGCGTGCGGACCGGGTCGTAAAAAGGCTAAAATGTAACGCAGAAACGCTAATAATTTAATGGCCGCGGAATATTGACGCTCGTACTTACTTACACACGCACGCACGCACGGGGCAAAACAAAAGCAAAAATAAGCGCTGCCATTTACTCGCAATAAACCGGGCGCTGCTGCAGAAAAAAAGGGAAATAATAAACGCAGGATAATGTCGGATAATTACGCGAGCGCAGCTCTTTCTCGCGTGCGCGCGAGCGAAAGGATCCCACGAGGCAAGAGAAAGAGAGAGATACGGTGAACAGCCATTGGCGTCCTCCTGATGGCAGGCTCCGCCTCGCGTGCGCGCGCCCGTCATGTGCAGCTGGCATCGTGAGTATATGTATATATATAGGGATTATAGTGGCTAAAAAAGAGAAGGAGGCAGAGAGAGGAGGCACGCAGCGGCCTCGGACAAAAAGAGACCCGTTCGATGGGCCCGGCCCCGTATTGGGCCCATCTCATATGTGGCTTTCGTGGAGAGAGGGAAGAGTGGTGAAAAGCTGGCAAGATGGATGCTGCGCGGCCGCTGCATGATTTTTCATGGGAAAGTCGGGCGATGCTTTTTCTTGGATATATAGGATTTATCGTACGAAGAGGTCTTTAATTGCTACATTAGTTTGAGTTGATTTTCTTTATCAAAGTGCCGTTGTATGTACCACGATTTACCCACTCGTAACCGTAGTCTAAAATTTGACACCACGTCTTTACCCATCTGAGGATACTTACGTGACCACGTCGGAAAATATGCTTGGATGGAAAATCCATCATTTTATTCGACATATTCCGTGATGCCCGATATATTAAAATGGGGAGTTTCACAGTATAATATAGTCTTAAAATATTTTCACATGAATTACTGGGCATTAAAAATGCTTACAACTTCAAATTTTGTGAACAGATAATTACTAATCAAAAGATATTGCCAAAAGTGCAATGAGAGTCAACAGTTGATAACTCTTTCGATAGTTGATTGTTCAAGCGACGATTGATATTTTGTTACGCGATAAAAATCGCAACTCTTCGCGATTTATCAAATTTTTATTGTCGCTTTGAGATTTTTATCAAAGCTTTTGTTGACTCGTTGTTGTGTGGAGATATATATATGAAGGTTCGGCTGGCTATAAAATGAAATAATTTTTACAGTGCATTTTACAAAGTATAATAAAAGCACATGCACCTTACGTTTACCCTTTTTTTAACAAAAATAACATGGATGAAGCGTTGCGTATAATATATTATAACATACACGTATTTTAAAATATTGGATTAATTCGAGTGTATTGTTATCTAAAATTGCAAATTTGTATGATTTTTTGTTACGCAACATAAAATAAATTTACAAAAATTAGAAATAATGCACTTTTTTCTCCTATTTCAAGAAATGAAATACTCTTGGAAAATGTTTCCCTTGTCTACATAGAATATCCATAGAAATTTCTATTTCTATCCTTGCAGGTCCTTCCCCTTCAATATTGATTTATAATTATAGCACATTACATATTTTCAATGATCGTAACATATAAATGATATAGCAATTTTAAGTTTTATTAAAATATTGTTCTATGAACTAAATTTCTTTATTGCAGTACGTTGGTACTGAACATACAGAATAGATGAAAACATTTTATCGGTACAACGTTATGTATAAAGAACAATATTCATAAAATATTGCAAATATTTTCAAATATTTTAAAATATGTCGTTCGAGTTCATTAAATAAAAATGTTTTTTTTTTTAGTAACAGTATACTATTGCCATCTGTCGGAGAATTTCATACTAGTGCCATAAGAAATGTCAAGTGGCGCTACCTATACTGAAGGAAAAAGAGCGTCGGTCGGTATTATCGACAGTTATTACCGACTGAGTAATAACAAAATCTACTATAGCTGCCTTGCTGCAGTTCAAATCTGGCACTACAGATACAACATACAATCGTCTTGTTGGGGTCATCCGTCTGCTGGCTACAAAGTTTACACTATAAATCTGTTACTAACTCGCAGTAATAAAATTGTCCTCGCAAAGTCGCAAGTCACAATACTCCTTTAATTTATTTATTAATTAAGTGTAAAATGAAAGTTGGAGATGACAAGATTTTTCCAGGAAAAATAATCTCGTCGTCGTAACAAATCAACCTTTAATTTCATTGTTGCTTTTGTTATCAGATAAGTTGAATGAACTTTTATTATTTCTTACATAAATTATTTTCACTATATAATTTTACTTGGTACTTTGTGAAAATATTCCTTAATTATTTTTAGGTTATATCGAACATAATTGGGGGATGTTATGTCTACCTTTCATCAACATTTTACCCTATAATAAGGTAGTCTAGGAAGTATTACCTAGAGGGCTGTGTTACTATGGAAACTAAGTAATAAACAAAGTTTTTCAAAATTTGGAACTGTACTATGATCCAATATTTAATTCAAGTTAATTGAAGTGTAAAAATTTAATTATATGCATTGATTTAACAATGATTCAAATATAAATTTCACGATGTCGGGAAAGGTGCCTGACTTTATTCGAGGTTTTCCTCCAAGTTCACATGAAAAACGAAAAAAAAATACAAATTTAAGTCTTTGCTATAAAAAATCTGTTTTTCAACGTACAATAGATAACAGTTCAGTTATAACAAGAAATAACAATAGAAAAAGAACTTGGACTGACAAAGATTCATTTGGAGATGATGGATTATATTCATCTTCAGAATGTCCTCTGACTAACAAAATAGTAAAACCATATCCATTGGAACATCAAGTTGCTTTATTTAAATCAGATAATCAAATCTGTGGCAAGCTTTTAGAGATAGCAATTAGAGAAGTTAACATATTTCCAAATGAAACTACCAATAAATCTCCTCCACAAGTCAGTAATGTAACTTTATTGTTTAAGGATAAAACAATATGTAAAACTAATCATCCATTTAACAGAAAATTACACAAGTTGTTCATTAGAAATTTAATGGATTCTAATAATCTTTCAATACAAGTTCATGTTCAAGGTGGAATACATAGTACTTTACCTCTCCCTCTACCAGAGCGCAGTGTTAAACAGAAGAAAATTGAAATTGATTTTGCAATTACTGATACTAGTGGAAATATTTATTCTGGAATAGTTATCTGTACGGTTTCACTAAATATTACTGGGTCGAATCCAAAAACTGAAGGTAGTACTTACTTATACACACCATCAACAAATGATCCTAATGATCCAAGAAACAGTTTTTCCCTTGTTAAACCTAAAGGGGACAGCTGTAATAAACAAGTGCGATACTTTCTTCTTCATGATCCTGCTTTATGTTTTCCTACTTCTTCAAGTGATATATTTCATGAAACAAATACAGTAAGTATTCATATCTTTAGTTTAAAATTAATCTTAAAAATCAAATTTACTATCCTACTTTATGCTTTCATAGGAACAAAGAAGACTACCCAAACCACCAGACATTGTTGTTGCTGAGCAAATGTTTTCATTGTTAGATATATCTCTGCGGAGTTGGTTCCAAGAAAGAAGACCTTTAAGACCGTCATCAGGTACAGCAATTGCTCCAAAACATCATGCTGGAAGAAAACAAGTTCTTACAGTAACAGTACTAAGAGGTGTTGAAGTTCCTGTCAGGGAGGAATCAGCGCTTGTGCAGCCAATCATTGAAGTTGAATGGGGAGACATTGTTCGGTCTACATCTGTGTCAGATGGACCTGCTCCAGTTTGGCAGCAAACAGTTCAGTTTGAAATACCAACTTTAAAAATAAGGTTTATAGTTATAAAATATAAAATAATATGTGTAAAATAGTAAGTCTTTTTATTTATAACCATGAAATTTCTTGTTATCTTTTTAGTGGTGAACATTGCGTGAAATTAAGACTTTTTGATCAACATCCAGTTTGGGGTTTGCAATGGCTTGGTGAAGCGAGAATTCCAATAGAATGCCATCGTAATTATCAACAATTAGAAAGGTGGATTGGATTGTCACCACTTTATAGCCCAACTATTTCATTTGGATATGTTCAAGCTAGCCCTGGATCTTCTTATACAAGAATTTATGTTCTTATGAAAATGGAACAAATGGGAGTTATGAATCCTATAGATAGCAGTTCAATAGATACTCTTTGTAAAGCTATCCAGCGATGTCTTGTAGTCCCTTACAAAATAGCTGAAATTGAAACTCCTGAAGATGCAGCAAATCTTGTCATGCTCTTAGCATCTCTGCCTGTTCATTATGGTCCACTTACTCCTAGACAAGCTTTAAATTTAAATAAAGTTGATCATTATGGGCGTTCTGCACTACTTGCAACTTTATTGCAAGGTCTTGGTTTACAATCTTTTGTTTTGATAGGTAAATATAAAATATTGTAAAGTTTTCTTATAATTTATCGTTTTTGCTAATTCAATTTTTTCATAGGATCTTCACAAACAAGAAAATGGGCTTCATTTACACTTACAATAGGAGATAATTCAACTGTAACTTTGTGGGATGCTGAAAATGGCGACCATTATGAGTTACAAGATAATCGATGTGCTTTAATAAGCGTTTCACGCATGATTAATCATCAAAATGTAAAATTTTAATTGAAAAAAATTCAGTTTTTTTTTTAATTCTGTAAAAAATTTTTAATAAGTTTATCGATGTTTCAGATTTGGGAAAATACTCAAAAATCCGTTCCACCAGTGAATTTGAAGTATGACCCGAAAACCTCTAAAGACTGGCAATTGTTGATTAGCAATACTGGAGCATCAGGTACTCGCGCTGTACAGACCGTAGATTTAAATATAGTTCACGAACAAGACGACGAAGAAAAGGATGTGACACAGGAAATTGAGGAAACTCTGAAAGAAAATCTTATCCAGTGGCGAACTGCTTTAGAACTTCCAACAATTTTCAATAGACACGCCGATTCTATTCTTCGTGAAATTTTAAACAAGTCTGAAGACTCGTCTGAAACTCAATTAGACAAAAAAGATCTGAGACAACTGTATAGAGCTTATTACACACACGGATTTATCATGAATGTGAGATATACCGATATCGAAGATTTATCCAACTTTTTACTATCAACCAAAATTCATGCTATGACTGGACCAATTGAATTTGCCTTAGTATGCCACGTTAAAAAATTAGTTGGAAAGATCCGTTCTGTTTGGTTAGCTATTGTTATTTTAAGAAATAAAACTTAATGAATGTATTTGAAGTGGGCTACTTTTCAGTCAAAACTTTAAAATACAAACATTAATTTAAAACTTATAAAACTAAATTAAATTTTTCTACGAATTTTTACATTGTAAGTCGAATTAACGAATACCATGTGTAATTACCAAAACACGTAATTTTGTCAATTATAAAGTTGCAAGAATGAATAAATGTAAATGCATTTTTTTAATAAAACATTGCTCAGCAATGACTTTTTATAACAATAATAGTGATATTCGTTACACTTGTGATATTAATTAACATATCGATGGTACTTTATTACCACCCACGACTTTAAAAGAAACAAATAAATGTGACTCGCAAAGACCGAATGATGGATGACTAAAATCGGCTTGGACCATCGGTCCAGTGGTAATTCAAGTGCATCTTATTACACGTACATGGGATATTTGCAGCTGGAAGTCACGGTCAAGGTAGCGTTTGAATAACATGAACAAATTTTCTACGCCAATGTTCGTAGTGTAACAAAAACAATCAGATGGTCGGAAGTGCTTACAAACCAATGCAGTTACAAACGCGAATTTTCGCACATATTACATTATTGAAAAAAATCATGGGCGAATAATTTCGCTTGCACAAACAAGTTCAGCCAAGATTGTATTTATTCGTATCTTTCGCTCGCACACTTACGCGCATCTGACCTCTTTCGCGCATTCTTTCACACTTTGCTTGTATTCCTTTATATTATTAACCGTCTAATTAATTGCACTAAGTTGTATATGTATATGTCTTGTATGAAATCAATTGCACGCAGTATACAATTATCATTTATCGTTATATCGTTATAATTAAAAATAATTATTATTCCGTACGTGTAAACTTAGTAATTTTGTACGTCGGTTCAAGCGTCGTAGAATCTGAAACTGATGTATACAGATACGTATATATACGTATATTTTACTAATACATATATACCTATAGGCTGTGCGTGTGTGTGTGTGTATATATATATATATTACTAAAATATACGTACATATACTTTGTTGTATGTACATACGTATCGTAGAAAAAACTTTGACAAACCACGCGTCCATAACGGGACAGCATATAACGCCTGTACAGTGCTAATTAGTTTTTCGCTTATATAAAAAAAATGACGCACTTTTCGTCGACCAAATTTTCTGCCTTCCCCGCTAACGAGGCGAGGCGATCATTCAACTATTTTGTATTTTTATTTTTCCTCGCGCACAAAAAAAAAAACAAGAATAAGCTCCTTTAACGTGTCTCTTCTTCTTAAATTAAACAGAAAAATATATAATATGTATATGTATAATAATTTATAAATAATTTTCGCTTCGAACGTTTCCTCTATATCCCTGCGCAAACACGATTATACGATATAACTGCTGATGAAAAATACAAATCTTCGAATTGAAAAAGGCGCGTTTTGATTATCGAACAACGAGTTTGAGTCGCCGTTTGCTGTTACACATACTATATTTATGTCTCATCTGCCCAATTTCGCTACAAAAAAAAAGAAAGAAAAAACGAATGTACAGATCTAAGCCGTCATAACAACAACGATAACTAACGACCAAAGAACTTTCTCTGCTCCCCCGTATATAAAAAGAAAAGAAAAAGAGCATGTAAAATCTGTGTGTAAAAATCTGCGTCGCGTTTGTGCTAAAAATCACGCTGTTATCACCCAAGGATTTGCATCGTTATTATTATTTTCTTTTCCTCTATCCTCTCGGCAGTGGCGCATTATTATTATTATTATTTTCTTTTCTGTATAATTATATCGTTTAAAATATATCATACATGTTACATGCTAGGTCGTGTATACATATATATTTTTTCATGAACCATTGAACTTGCAATTAGCGTGAGAGCTACATAGTCTTTGGCGCGCGCGCGTGTCCCGTACATATATATATATATATATATATATATATCCTCTTCTTCGGGCAAAGCTGCTGCGGCGGCTGCTGCTGCTCATCTGCGTCTTTGATGAAAAATCCTGTTGCGTTGTTGCGGGAAACCTGTGCGACGATCGTGCTGCTGCTGCAGAGCTGCTGCTGTTGTCGCGCCTTTTGGCCGAGCGAGTGGAGCCGTCGCTCACTGCAGCTTTTTACTGGCGCCGTTCGCGCAGTAGCCGTTGCTGTAGCCGTTCGACGTTGTCGCGTTGCCGTTCACCTCCTTGCCGTTGGCGGTGATCGAGCAGGACGCAGCCGCCGCCGCTGCTGCCTTCTCTAGTAGCTTCCTCTTTTGCAGCTGCTTTGCCGCGTAGGCTTGCTTACCCTGTAATTCGAATTTGTCCGGTGTTAGAGGATAATAGGCGTTAACGTGCTTTTATTATGTATATATAAGTGGAAATAAATGCCGAGGATAAACATCGAAAAAGCAGCATAGAACGAAACGTGCTCGCTAAACATGTTCACAAGACAACCACAATCTTTCAGCATATTCCAAGTACATGTATAACTTACGTCATCGGTATGTTTACAGGCAAAGTCCTTTGTTTGCATTAGTAACAATAACAACAATGATGTATAATAATTATAATCTATTGTAATAACTCTATAGGTAATAGCAATGCCTTTGAAAATGCGTATATATATATATATATAAGCGAGGGAATTGTTACCTTGGCAATGTAGGCTTTGGCATAGAAGTTTCCGAAGAGAACGATGAAGGAGACCATGTATATGACGAGAGCGTACTGCATCCAGAGCGGGAAGTCGCATCCCGACTTGATGCCGTTGATGCCGAGGATGAGGGCGGTGGTGAACTGGATCAGCTGGAGGATGGTCAGGTACTTCTTCCACCAGAGGTACTTGGTCACTGCGGGACCGAGAGCCGCCAATCCGTAGTACGAGTACATCAGTACGTGGATGAAGCTGTTCACCATGGCCGGTAGGAATGCTACAAGAAAAAAGAATCATCGTTTTTTTTCTTTTCTTTAAGTTTTCCAATAATCGAGAAAAAGTTTATATACTCACTGGAACCACTGGGCACCCACTTGATGCCGATCCACCAAAGCGAGAACATGGTCGAGTGATGGTAGACGTGGAGGAAGCTCAGCTGGTTATCCTTCTTGCGGAGAATGAAGAAGAAGGTGTCGCAGAACTCGAGGAGCTTGCTGAAGTAATACCACCAGACTGCGTTGGCGATCTACAATTGAGTTGTGAAATAATGTACACGAGTGTAAATCAATTCGTCGGGGTCTTGGAAAAAGAGACATGTATTCCTTTCGCGACAAGTATATATATTTCTCTTTCTCTCTCTAAAACGAGATTCTCTCTCTCTCTCTCACCTGCAGCTCTTCCGGCCTCGTGATGTGCCTTATCGGCTGACACACGTAGCTGTAACGGAGTTTGGTAGACGCCACGAACAGCTGTAATGAGGAAACCGGATATTTTAAATTAGGCACTTGATGCGCGAGACTGCTTTTGATTTGCAAACATATATGCACAGCATCCGTTGCGCTTTATTTATTCAATAATCGGAGGGTCAATAAGAAAAAAAAAGAATAGTCGTACGACAAAAGAAATAATAATAATATTTGAAGGGGAAAAAGATTATTTTTCGAAAAATGGGTGACTTTGAGAGGTGTGCATATCTACCTCAACGGCAATGTAGGCGTTCAGCAGGGCCATAGCGAGGTTGTAAGGTACGAGGGCCCAGGTGAGTTTGAAGGCTTTTCGATGCCTCATTATCTTCGGGCCCGACCAGACGATGAAGAGGTAGAGCAGGGTGTAGAGGAGGGTCGGCTGCGGCGAGTCCACCAGGAGCCATCCTCTCGTCCGCTCGTCTGTGAATGAATAAAACGCGCGTATAAATTTCCGACGCTCCGAAAACGGAGCACAACAGTGAAAGCTTCGTAGTAATGTCGAATAACCGTTTTAATTCTAATAAATTTGTTCTTTCTTCTTCGACGTACATAACAACCGCGCAAGTGGACCGTAAAACGATAATTGTGCTGATGTTGATTATTTTTTTCGAGGACGCACCTAACAATGCAGTTTCGAAATCGCGCGCGTTCCATTTCGGTTTTTGATTTACAAGCCGTCGTTATATCTCCTTTTCTTCTTTTTCGTTCATTCGACGTCACGCGAAGTTGGCAAGTCTCGTGAATCAATGCAACTATATGCATCCGCGCAATTACACACGCGTTCGTAAAACGATAGTTACAATAAATCAAACCGAGCCGCTGTTAACGATTCGTCATTAAAGTTAATAAAAACGGCATAAAGATGAGGTGCGTAAGGAAAACTTTCTCACCTGCCAGGGACAGCGTCCAGAGGTAATAGTCGTAGGCATCGTTGATGAAGGTGGTCGTCTGATTGATGAGGCCCGCCATCGCCTGCAAAACACACAGACAGAACGAGCGTTTGAATTCGTCGTGGCTCAGCTTCGACTCCGCGCGCATCGAGAGATGCAATCAAGGTCGGTGGGGGGGGCGCCGGTCGGGGGTGGGGGAAACGACTACCGCACTTTTATCGCGCCTCTCGCCGGCGATTGGGAGGCGAACAACCCACCACTGATATGTATATATACATATACAGTGCACTGTCGGTTGCATGTATATACGCGCGAGCGGGGGAGAGGAGAAAAGTGGACTCTCACTACTTGTACACTCGAGGAAATGATTCGCGCACGCGAGTAGAGATGGAGAGGGAAAAGTGCAGCGGCGATGGGAAAAAGCGCAAGGCTCAACGTCCGCGGGTTTCGACTCTGACTAGCTTCATTATACGGCTGTGCTGCCAGGCGGGCAAAAAGTCGCCCCGTCGTTCTTACACTTGAATCTTTTCATTGTCAATAGAAAGCCAAATTGTTGATGTCTATTACCGTGCATAAACAAGTATACGTACAAGATATAACAATGATTTTGAGAGCAGGAAGCGAATCTGGCGTTTCGAGCGGCGGGCTGATGGGCTCTGCTCTTTTAGCAAAGCAAATGTACGTACGACTTGCAAATATAACATGGCGTTGCGGCATTTTCATATATATATATATATATATGTATACGCCTCATCAACCACCTGTGTGCTACATCCCCGCGCTTATAAGCAGTTTGAAAATGCATGAGTTTGCGAATTGCGCGCGTGACAATTCCGGATGTGGAAATTCTATTGGCATATGTCTGTGTGCATGCATGCAGCTTGCTTTTGAAATGTGCCAGTGTAAGCAGGTTAATTAGCGCGACCCGGTCCGAGACATTTCGACGTTTTCAATCAGTCGCTATTCTAAAAACATCTCGCTTATACATAGGCCACGGTATTACAATTCAATTGGTAATTAACGTTCCGCAGTCTATATATAATTTCGTTACAGAACTCTAATGATATTAATTTAAGCGAGCCATTTGTCGTCGGTGATTGAGTATGGCTATATGGCAATCGGATGAAAGCGCGAAAACCGCAATCTTAATTAGCAAGTTAATCTGCCTTTCAATCGATATGTACAACCGATTGTTTCGTATACGTTGCGTGTATGTGTTGCCACAATTTGCGCGAATTTGACGGATTTCCGATCCTTATACAATCTTTCCACATACGATCTACATTTCTATGTACAACAGCTTACGCAGAAATAAACCAAAGCGATTATTTCGCTCGGCAGAAAAAAATAAGACGAGTAGAATGCTTGCGGCGAGTTACTCGATCGTATCCACACGCACGCACTGCCGTAATGAGAAAGTCCGATGACGTAGCAGCGTAGGCTAATCGGCTAATCTACCATCGATATACGGCAAATTAAATCGGCCGCCTCATCAGCAGCGGTGCGTGCACATACACAGCCTCACGCACAGACGCGATCGTTGAACGCAATTTCTCTCGTACCTGTGCAGTGCATCTATATATACATCCATGCGCGCGGAAAACGGTACGATCTACACGCTGCAGCTCACGAGCGCGCGCGCGCGGAGAAAGTGCAAATTGATGCTCGCCGTCTCGAGCTCCATACACACACGCGCGCGCTCGTCTCGTTTACACATATATACACACGTATAATACAGGTTTTTGCGGGGGGCCTTGGCCCCGAGAGCAAAATGCGCGCGCGCTCAGCGAGAGCGAGAGTTTCGATTTTCATCACGGCGGAGAGCAACGATCCCGCACACGCGAGAGAGCAAAGAGATTGCAGCTGAGCGATTTATATATATATATACCTTGTCGATTGTGTGGGGGCTCCTTTCGCGCGGATCGTCCTTTTTTCGGATGCTTAGGGAAAAACTCGCTTTACGAAGAGAGAGAAAGAGAGAGAGAGTCATTTGTCGCAAGAGAGTTACGTCGTTCCGCGTATTCCCGGTTCGGAGCTTTTTTTCCTTGTATCGTGTAATGGTAATCGATATAGATAGCTGTTTGGAGACTTTCTTCCGCTCGGTGTATGTACGTACGTGCTCGACAAAGTGAAAGGTCCTGCACGAATTCGATATGGATATGGTGCTCTACAACCCCTGACCTTTTAACTCTGTCGAGTCGTGTTCTAGGTACATATGGAGGTGATTGTTGTGACGGGGTGAGAAAAAGTGGCGGTAAAGTGTACGAAGAAAAAATGGAAAGATTTGTAGGCGCGAGTAGTATAGTGCAGGTATGGTAAGACCGGTTTAAGGAAATATCTTAATGCGCTGTCTTGTAATTCCGATATTGAATTGTTAAGATACGAGTATGGGTTTATATTCAATAATACGCGAGATTATCTTACCACAAGTTGTGTGGATTTATAAAAGTCGTTAAATACGGTAAATTATTGTTATTAGCATTGCGCTGTACATGTGCATAAATGTCAATTTTCCGTTTATTATATAAAAAAAAATTACACGAAGATACTTATTTTAAGTGGTGAAAGCTGCTAAAAAATAATTTAACCGTCAGTATTAAAAATTTATAGAGTTTCCAACTATTAAAGAAAATTAATATTCTAAGAATTTAAAGTGCTTTCGAACAATTTACGTTAGGAATCAGCTGTTTGTCTTTTGAACTGTCGATTTTGGAGAAAAAAAGGCTTTTTGAATTGTATAAGTTAAAGGAAAATCATGACAATTATATTTAATAATACCGATCACGCGATACATTTTATCTAATCGTACACGCGTTAAGTATTCGGTTGACAGTTTAGGCAGTACATAATTTACGATAACTATCCGCGTGTACAGTTGCTTCCAGGCGTCTTGAGCTTATTTACGTACAATATGCATATCTAAAACTATCCATTTATTGTCATTTTAATGTGAAATTGCAAAGTTTCCGGAAGCTTTCAAACTAAACGAAACTATTCATTCTTTTTTCGTTTACTATGCGCATAGATTAGCCTATATATATATATATATATATGTGTGTGTGTATTTTACGAATTTTTTCTGTACTTAACGGTCTTTCTCTCAACTTATTTTTACAAGCGCACGACAAAATAATAAAAAAAAAGTATTAGAAATCCGATGATATTTAAACCGCGATGAATAAATTCATATCGTTACTCTGTTTCATATTTACGCTTTAAAAGGAAAAGAAATAGAACATAGATGCCCCCCTACACGTATACACTGAATGAAATTTGAATACGGTTATATACCTTTCGTATATATGTTTTATTCAAAACCTTTTACTTCGCGCTCGCGCTTTTAACCCAAATATTTCTAAAATCATTTTTCACAAAATTTTCTCTTTTGTATAATTTACTTTGAAATTATCCTGCTCCGAAAGAGAAAAAGAAATGCAGCATCCATACCACGCGCGGCGCGAACCTCCGCATCAAAGATAAAAATGAAGCCAGCACCATCTGTATATATCATATATATGTATTTACAATTTACAGCGGCCCGTAAATCTACGTTACTTCCCCTCGTAACGTGAAAGCAAAATATCGCTTATCCGACGAAAATGGAAGTTTAATCGCCGCGTACAGCAACGACTAACCGCCCCTCAAAAGCTCGTAAAACCATCTTAGTCGCGGCGCGCGAATTTCGCCGCGTGCGACGTAAGTAAACCGCGCTCGCATTATCCTCCGCGCCATAAAAATTCCCATCCTCATTCTCTCTCTCTCTCTCTCCGTGAATAAGCTTGTCCCACTATCGGCCCTCTCTCTATGGGCACTCGCACCTACATACAATACTTTCCTCGAAAAGAAAAGCGAAATATCCGAACCAGGCGGAGCAAAAGGCTATACGACATCCTCCTTCGCTACGCGCGCGCAACTCATTGCATCAATCAAAAGTACGCGAAATGTCCCGTCATTCCCGACACAATCTTTGTCCTGCTTCTCTTACCTGTGCAAAATAGTCCTGCCTCCGGCTGGGGATACGTGAAAGCAGCAGCGGACTGTGTCCCTCTCTCAATGATCTTCACACTGCGCGCGAACAACTGACGAAACCGCAGGCGGGAGCAGAAACAAAATTTAAAAAAAAATGTTTACAACAAATAGAAACATATATGAATGACATTAATAAGTGTGTATAGAGCCGACTGTAGAAAACGCGGAAGCGGAATAGTCAATGTGATGTCTCACTACCTCTGAGCGTTACAGGCGTGTGTAGATATACAAAGGTGAGCGCAGGCCGCTGGTGACTGCTGCAGAGAGCGACGATATATACGGCGCGCTCGGTCCGCGTCGTCAAAGTGCCAGCGCCTCTCGCTCGGCCGCAGGTGTGCTTTATAACTTTGGTCCACGACGGCGGCGGCGGCGGCGGTGGCGGTGGAGAGACTCGTCCGGGGGCCGGCCTAACGAGGCCAAAAGCGCCCGCCGCGGCGGCGTCGACACGAAAAACGAGGTGGGGGAGGAGGAGGAAGAGGGAGAAGCCCTGGCCGAGCCGACAGGGAGAGAGCGAGTGAGGCTCTAGGAGGAGATCACAACTTGGGGCGCGCACTCACGCGTCCGAACGCCTGCCGATGAGGAGCTCGAGTGAGACCCGCGACTCCGGTGTGTATAGTATATTGCCGGCCGAGGGACACCCCCTCCTGTGGTCGATTGGGGGTGGGGGTGCTGGGTCCGTATCATGTGCATGGGGATAATCCAAATTCGAGTCGTCTCTCCTGTACGAAATCTTACGGTTTCGTTAAGAAAGCAATTGCCGACGATAAATCTTTACGCAAGTACGGCAATTTCGCGCCAAAGGAGGATTTTCGGGGAAAAAGGTTGTGCCAGTATTAAGCTATTATGGGCGTATAATCAGATGTCATTTTATCACCCAATCAAGCTGTCCGGACTTTCTTTTAATGAGGATTGTAAATTTTTATGAAAATTTTCAAATTATTGGATGTGGAGAATTTCACGTGTACATTTTATGCCTGCATGTTTTTTTAACGACATAATGTACCTGCGAGATACGCGAACGAAAGCTTTTCAATTTACGTTAATCACTCTTATTGTAACATCAAACGATTGGGAGCTTCTAAGCGACATTAACAATGTTAATATATAACCTAACTAAGAAGAAAGAAAAAGACGTAAGGGCTCTGTTCAATAAGTTATTTCGTCGATAACAATAAATTTCGGAGGCACCGTAATCTTGCTAAGAGATAGCCGTTAAGGTAAAGAAAAAAAAGATTAACAACATTATTATTATGGCGCGCGCGCATGGCAAATGTAATTTACTTCGTCATTTATGTGACACGGCAAAGTTTTACGGTAAAGAGAGAAGAAAGAGAATGAAGAAAGCGCGCGCGGCGCACAGAGCACACGATTCTTCGCGCGCGCGCTTTAAAATTTTACAAGAGAGACTATATGGCCTCGTTAGAACCACCACAGTAGCATTCTTTGCGCACGCGCGCGCTCGGGAAGACACACTATACATCACCGCACACACCAGGCGCGCAATGCGTTAATGAAGTTCATTGATCTACGACTCTGTCGTTAAAACGCTCCATTCGTTAAAACTAAACTTCGCCGTGTGTACTTTTTCGCATGAATAATGATTTGGCGATTTGCGCCTATACAGTCGATCCTTTATCGACGCGACCGCAGCTATCGATGACGCCCGCGGTGAAATTTCCGCAAATACCATCCGGCACTGCGCTAATTGTCAAAAAGTCTCTCGCCGCTCCGGTGTGTATAGCCGCACAAAAAAGGTATTTTACAGTTGCCGAAGATAAACATAGCAAAGGAAGAAGAAAAAACGTCCCGCCGAATCTCTCGGGCACCGCGGACTTTCACTAAAAGGCCCCAAAGTATAATCTCGGTGTATATGCGTGCGAGCGCGTCGATGAAAATAAAAGCAAGCGCTCGGTAGAGAAATGAAAGGCGAAACGGTATACACATAGCGTACATAATGAAACGGCACTGGACCAACGCCGTGGAGAAGGAAAAAAAACAGATATCTTAGCGTAGGACGCCGCTAGACTTGATCCTCGACCTTAATCCCCAAAGTGTTGTAGTGGCCGATATTTTGCGCCGGCCGCATGATAGATTCGGGACGGGGGACCCAAGACGAAACCCGTTTGGTTGCTGTAGTGGATGATCGGTTCCGCGTCTGTCTCTGCGAGCACCGAACCGATTTACTTATTTGTAGAACGCGGACGAAATCGAAGCCTTTCTATGGGTTAGAATTCTTTCGTTTTTACGAGAGGCTTTTTTCTAATTTATAGCCACTTCATATAGCCGTCGCTTGTCGCCCGTATCGCTCGTCTTTTGATGTTACGTGCGCGCATGTGTGTCTATGGGTATCGGGCACGCCGAATAGACGTTTGACTTCTGTCCTATTTTTCGGGGCCTTCTTCGGAAGCCCGCTCTTCTATCATTTTATTTGGTTTTATCAATTTTATAGCAGGTGTATAAAAAAGGAAAGAATTTCGTCTGGACAAGTTTTAATATGAAATTTTTGGTGGAGTCCCGTTCGTCTCGTTAAGTTGGCCAGCGAGACTTTCCCAAACTGTGTCATGTTTGGAAAAAAGTGATATGTATATAAAGATTTTAGGGTTTATAAAAAATGTTGGCTGAACTTTCTTTACACTGACAGAAAAAAATTACCAGAAAACATACGAATTTTTCATATTTTTTTTTGTCAGTGTACTATATTCCTAGTTCCATTGAACTTAAAGGAAATTTTATCCAGAGTATACAGAGAAGTGAAAATTTAATCAAAGTTTTGACTGGGTTTAAAATAGGAATAACCATATTATAAACTTTAGCTTGATTTAAAATTCATAAATACCTAGTAAAGGTAAAATTCAAATATCAGTAAAAGAAATTGCTATGTGAAATTTAAGATATTTTAAGTTAGTCCAGAAGTTCGATG
Organism: Torymus texanus; assembly: GCA_036873485.1. Classification (NCBI taxonomy): domain Eukaryota; kingdom Metazoa; phylum Arthropoda; class Insecta; order Hymenoptera; family Torymidae; genus Torymus; species Torymus texanus. The sequence continues at coordinate 8,295,146 of JAYJLV010000027.1, read as the reverse complement.
AAATCTTCAGGTGCGCCAAATAAAAACTCTACGTAAACCTCCTCCAAACGAAATTGTTTTCACGCAAGAGTCAATTCAATCTAGCGTGTAGAGCAGATGGATGCAGAATAGTGGGGCAACCCAAATTATATTAATTCATCGACGCTCTATTTATTTTCTTCCTTCAAAAAAAAGGCATTTGGATAACCCAGAGAAAAATATCGTTGAAACGAAATCACTTTCTTGACTTTTCGAGAGAAATTTTGAAAATTTAAATCCGTTCGTCGACTTCATCGAGTCATGTTAATGCTCCGCAAACAGTTTCGGCTCTGCTGCTCTCGCGTGTGCATTAACAACTTTCGCAGCAGTATCGCGAATTGCTTTTAGTATCTTTATACCCGCGTTATGCCTTCTGATTAATGCTCTCCCGCCGGCATCTCACGTCAAAATGTTGAACGAAGGATTCGGCATCCACCACGGCGCTCGATAAATCTTACCCGTAATAAACATTTTATATTTAATTATAACCAGCTACGTACGCATAAGTTTGAACAAAACTGGTTACATCTTTAATTAAGCCTTAAACAAATGCAACGGCTTCTTTTCGAAAGTGAAAAAGCCATTGTGTAGCCAAACAGGATCGAGAACAAACTTTCCGTATAACCGCGGGAAGTTTAAAGAATAAAAAAAAGAACATGCTCGCGCCTAACTGATTTCCAAGTCGTAAAAAAAGGGATTGTGCTCGCGCTTGACGGGCGTGAAGAGCGCGCGCAGCGCTGAGGAATCCGTATAATATACGTACATGATGCACTCGCTCATCTAATTATCGGTGTGCAGCCCATGGTAATGAGCGGGCGAGTGTATTACCACTCGAGGAGGTGTATATAACTATACAACGTTGCTCGAAACCGAAAACCGTATATACCGTTCAGGAGCATATATAGCCCGGAGCGAACTTTTTCCCGCGTCCCTTTTATGCCGTGTAAAAGTGGACCAAACGCTGCTGCTGTGTGCCTGCGTCACGAGCCTCGGTTCCTCTAGGTGTACGTCATAGAGGTCCGTGTAAGTAGATCCTCTTTCTCGTTCTCGGTTATTATCTGCCGTCTCTGAATGCTTTTTCGGATGTGTAGTGTGATTGATGTTGGACCCGCGTGTCAGACACACTTTGCTAATGCACTGTTGAGTGTAGTGACGATACAAATGTTGTGTTGAAAGTTTCAATATTCCAAGTAATTTGTTTATATTAGGATAAAAGAGTGGATAGATCGATTAATTATCGGCTCGTAAATTTCAATTTTCGAAGAGGCCGAATCGATGGATGATGATTTTTAATTTAAACAATTCCCGGGTAGAAACCGTAAATCCCGAATGTCGGTCAGTACGCATGAATTTTAATATAGTGGAATCCGTTAGTTTTGGGGCCGTGAATGGGACTGCTTCAATTGATTATGAATGCGATGGCAAAAGATAATTAGAACGCGAGAACTATACTGTATACCGAATTTTGGAATTCTTATTTTTTGCTTTTCGCTGATACTTGCAAAAATGCGTGCATATAAATGCTATAAATTGTTCGAAATATTGCGTCGCTCTAATGTCAGTGAACTGTAATGAGAAACTTTCTCACGCACACAGCGTACAGCATCGCGTTTTTTGTAATATTCGAAATTCTATTTTTCATTTTGTTCCATACTCGGAAAGAAACGATTCGTGGCAGCTACTGGACCATAATAACGTTGTCAATAAAAAACAAGCGAACGGTAATTTCAATTTGCAAATAAACAAGCTCAAAGAATAGCTACATGCTATAACATTTTCGAGTTATCCTCTAGTAAAAAGATAGAATCAGCATGAAATTTATCTATCGGCGTTCTTCGCGCTGACGGCCGATGAACTCGATCGAGTTTCGTACGTTGCGCGGATTACTGACAATGTCGAGCCTTACATAATTGAAATTCTAAGAACATTTATAAAATAAATTCTCGAAAATATAATACTCTTGAACGCATTATAACTTGATATATAATTTCACGAAGAAAAGCTTGGAAGCTTGAGGAACCGATAAATATCCCATCCATAAGATAATGACAAATACTTCTCTATACGCTCGCAATAGCAGCAATCACTCGCATCTTTTCGAGCCACCTCGCAGCGCATCTTTCGCACTCTCTCTCTCTCTCTCTCACTCTATCTCCATCTGCCTCCGACACGCACGACCGCGTATACCTTTAATACACAATACCGCATGCCGCTCGGGCAATGCGCTATACACAGCAGCGGATAAGCGATCGCACACACGGGGGGCACCCGATTAATTAGCCTCGCGCAGCTCGCCGCGGTAAATTCCCGTTTGTCGCAAGAAGTAACCGACGCCGCCACACGCGTACGTCTATTTGCCTTGCAAATGCCACACAAGCTGGCATATAGCTTTTCCCCTATAACACCGGAAGAAAGTTAAGTCGACTAATTGGACCGACGTGTGCGCGCGCGTGTGTGTGTATATCGCGATCGCACGTATTAGTGGGACAGGTGTATGTGTACGTATACATTGTAATGAGATTATCGTAATAATAAAAATGTATATTTGTGAGGCGACGAGATCGTGCACGCCGGTTAATGTGTGTGCATATATATACGCAGCGATCGGTAATTAATTTGTTGGCATATTATAGGTGTATATATATAACCGCTCTGGAGCTCAATTAAGTTTTCCGATTAATTTGCTTAATCGCTCTTGTCTGCGGCGCGTGGTAATCGACGCTTTCAACGCGTACGCTATTGATATATAGACTTTTCGCAACGTCGCGAATACATTTGGCGCGTGCAGTCTTTATGTGCCCTTCTGCCACTCTCATAACACATTCGCATGATATTTTTTACGATGACTTAAAGACTGAATTATTTAACGTTTATACACGAGGATGACGAACCGCAGTATGTATATATTTCTTCCTCTGCTCTGTGCCCATGTGCGAATATTATAATATACCACATGTGAATGACCACCGTCAACATTGGCCATCCTACCGCCGCACATATATAATTATGCACTTTCGTCAACGATCAAACAACTCTCGCAATAATATGATTACGAAACAGATACAAAGAAAAAAAAGTATAGATTCTGGCTAGCGAAAAATCCAGGAACCATCGTAAAGTCTCGGCTGAAAAAGCATCCTTCACCAGCGCCCGTGCACGCGAGCATATGGAAATTCCATTGACGATGATCGTCGCATTCGAGTGGGCGCCGACAAACTAAGTACTACGCCACTTGAGGCGTCGTCGCATGCGTGTCGTACAAATAGGTTTAACGAGGAGAGGAAATATTTGCGCTCTTCAAACATTGACGAAAGGGTCTTTCGTAACCGTATGTGTGTGTATGGAGAGAAGAGGAGAGGAGAGCCGCGACATGAGACGCGACGGGCCTCTTTTGCGTAATATACATCATATACATGTCTCTTTACACTGCATTCGCATGCATATATATATATATATATATATATATATATCTACACGCGATGGCTATATATTTTGAGCGCTCGTTGTTTACGCGCATCGATTTCAATTGCAAATGCACGGCTTATCTATAAAAACGCTAATTTTCTACTTTGTAGGCGACAAATATTGTGTGTGTGTGTGTGTGTGTGTGTGTGTGTCTCTGTTCCTTCTTCTTTTTAACAGCATTTTGTGTATATAAATTGAACTACCTTTTAGTTATTACTCGCCTGCATTATTGTTAACTTGGTATACACTGTTATACATGGTCTGCGAGTGTAGTTGTAAAATCAAATTATCATTTTACTTTGATTGCCATTGTATCGCTTGTGCCACCAATCGACATTTCGAGTGAAAAAGAGAATTTTTCTCAAGTACAGAATGACACGGTAAAGCTGAAAACTAATCAACCAGAAATTTTAAGTGAATTCTTGTCAATTACAGAATCACACGGTAAAGCTAATGAATCGCACATTAAAGGTGAAGCGAAAAAATCTAGTTCACACTTATATATAACTGCATATTGATCACGCAAGGTCAAAGGAATGCAGGATACACGTATATAACTGAAGAGTTAGCAGTATTATAAATTGTCTTTCGGTAGATTTCTCTATCGGCGCGGTGCATTGTCGCTCGCGCGAAGATGATGACACGAGCAATAATGTGGGTCATTCGTCCGGACGGCGCTGCGCAAAATTGCTGACGTGAGAATCGATGCCTGTCGACGATTGCAACATTGTCAGTATCCCATATATAGATACACGCGTTTACGCTTTTAACTTTTCGTATATCTAACCGTGCACAGTAAAGCTATACTTAAAAAAACTAATTGACAGCTTATATTTTAGCGGTGGCCTAACAATTATACGACTTTGGTTTCGCTGATAAGTAATGACGTAGAATACGTTGACAATACTTATAGGTTGTGAGAGAAAGTTATATATATTTTTGGGAACAGTTTTTCACGAGTGTTTTACCATTAATATTGCTATTTTAATGTCCACACATCGTGTTATAAAAAAAGTTATGAGCTGTCAATGAAATTTCTCAAAAACAATTGTTTTCTAATCATCATGAATAACTCGCTTTGAAAGAGACGTCAGCGTTACCAGCCAATCGTCCGCTTACTTTGCATCTACCATTCGGCACGACAACACACACCAAGAGCGCGCGCATGGAGTCGTCGAATCTCGTCTACCGCCCTTATCCAGCACAACCTACCTCTATATAAATTCGTTACTTTCTCGTTTGTCCCCAGTCAGCGTCACTGTCGTCCGCGCACGCGGAATCAATTTAACGGCCGTGCGCGGGGGGAAACGGCCGCTACTTTTCAAGAAACAAGTTCATTGCCGCACTCGCTACAGATAGAGACGCGTACAGCCGCAGTGTACCTTTCTCCGCTAGCGCGCAGAATTACGCCGATTCCTTATACACACGCGTGCGTATATATAAGCGCCGCGCCGGGGCGAGAGCCAATTATCGTTGCACGGGCAACAACTTTCGTCGCTGCAGTGCGTAGGACGTAGATATTCGTAAATACGCTTGTTGCGCAGCGATGGGGAAATTCTAAAATAACCGGAGAAAGGGCTTTTTGTCACATCCAGACGCGTTTTGTACGCAGTCGTTTGTCATCCTAATGATATGTTGTTACGGCGAATGGTGCGGCTATTACCGGATTGGCGCGGAACGATGCTCCAGGGGGGAAATGTGTGTGTGTGTGTGTGTGTGTATATTGTTATTGGGCGTATATATGCACTTTGGAAACCGCGACTTTTATTTGGCACACGCTCGATGCATTTTTATTTTTCATCGTCCCCGTATATAAATAAGCAACAACTTTCTTATTGTGTATATTGTAGAAGAAAAATGACAATTTATATATACACAACTCAACTGGCGGCGCTGCGTATAATACAAGATACTTATCAAGCAATATCGCGAGACATAATTGTGCATCATTTTCTCGCATTTTGATATATTGCGCTGTGCCCCGGCGAGCAACGACGACGACGATGCTGCTCCTCTCCTCGCGTATTTATCTTTCTTATAAGCGAATTCTTCGGTAAAGGCGCGCGCGCACGCGGCTGCGATTGTAATAAGCAAATTCGCGTAATGAGGTTCTCCTCGTGTAATGGCGCCGCATAGCGAGTATAATCGAGCGTTTCACCCGGCGAAAACTATCTCCGAAACGAACGAGAGATTCTCTCTCGCCGCAGATGTATACATATAAGCGTAAACACAAACGAGACTCGTGGAACACCTACCAGTTCTTTTTTCTCTTCTTCCTTCTCTCATTCTTCGTCGTTCTCGCCAATTTCTATAAGTACGGTGATACGTTTGCTCGAGGTTAATTGTGTAAAACATTACGCGTATTTCGTGTGTATACTTACGGGCATCGCATGGCGATCGCGTATACAGGCACTTACAATAAAAGTTTATGCGCCTGCTTTGATTGTAAATCAAAACGACGACGACGACGGCCGTTATCGTCGGGCGTACCACTAAATGTCTATTTATCAGGGACCTCGATTCCCAGCGGTAAAAGAAGAAGAAACATTAAGAGAAATTGGGGTTTGTAAGATTTACACATTATTCTACTGTGTGTGCATACATCTGTTTAGGGTAGGCCGATATATATACACATTCCGCGTGAACGAATTCCCGTTACCGGGGCAAGATCAATGCCACTTTTAATTGCGCCGGAGCGGCTGAAGCACGGCTCCGGTTGAAAACGCAAGTGCATATTTGAAAGGCTGCGGACATTCGCAACAAGTTTCACTGCGCGCGCTCGCGGATTTAGTATAGCCGGCGCGCGCTGCTCGACGGGTTATTAAGTTTCGCTTTCCATGGAGCAACTGCAGCAGCAGCAGCCGATCGACGACCTGTCGAATGCTCGCGCCTTCTCCGGTTAAACTTTAATTTATCATACGCCGCGGAGTAAGGATCGACTTTTCGTGTATCTGTGTATATATATTATATATCCCCGCGGTGCAATACGATCGTTATTTAATTATACCTCTGCGCGTGTCGAGATTACTTAGGCTTGACATCTATATTGTATTGGCGCATATACGTTCTTTTTTGCTTTTGAAAATTAGGAAGAATCGCTTGATTGATATTCGATGACTCGACTTGTCACTCGCACGCGACAGGAGCTTGTCTATATTATAGACGTCAAATCGAAAAGTGAAAACGCAGCGATTGAAATTTTGATTTGCAGCGTATATAACATGCAGTTGCGCTCGTTAAGTCGCGGCTTTATGCGCGCGCGCGCGCGCGGGGAGATTATTTCCTCCGCGTCGGCGAAGAGAGACGTGGGGGAGCGAGGCATCACAGCAGCAGCATTAGAGACCGACGCGGTTACTTTCATCTGCGCTCGGGGCTCGTGTATATATAGAAAAAAAGGGATGCCACGGTGCATTGGCCGCGCAAAGCCGTAACTCGAGCGGCGAGCGCCCCTGTCATGCACTTGAATTTCGCTCCTCGCTTCCGTGTGTGTGTATATATATAACATATAATAAGAGAACCTTGTAATAGTCGCGAATAATCTGCGCTGCACGCGTCTGTATTTTACAATAGAGCTATTGTAAATACGCAGGGAGTTTCGAATTTTAAAAATAACATGAAGGTAGTGTTGCATTTTTGCGACAGCTACGAATAAATTTGTAAATTCCATTAGAGATGAGTAAACTCCAGACAGCTATTTCGTAACGCTTCTCAACTGCTGCATCCTAACTACCTTTTTTCGACATTCTCCAAACTACAAAATCCCCCTATGCATATATGCACCACGACGTAAAGAAGAAGAACAAAGAATCATGTCAAGCTCTTTAAAAGATAATTGTACCCGTTGTTCTTATATAATAGAACGACTAATCAGTGCGATCCGCCCGCTACGCGATCTCGCTTCGGCACCTTGTCATTTTCAATTACGCCTCCTCACCGCTAACCATCGATCGCGTCCCACCTTTACACAAACCACTGTAATGCACCGGGGAAAGGAATTATACCTCACTTGGCGTAAATGAGAAACAATATAGATACATAAGATACCATACAAAAAAGGGTATATTGGGCATGCAGCACGCCCCTGAACTGCCGTGCAGAAATTTACTCTCCCCGAGCTGCACTTTCGAGGTCAATGTCTAGGTCCGCGGCGCTTTCTTTCCCCCCCGACGCCGACGCTGCGTCGTTTCCGCAATGCGCAGATTAAGAGGATATATACACGAGAGAGTGCCGCAGTAGCAACAGCAGCAGCAGCAACCTCGATCGAAAAAGCACGAACGTGACTGTGTGCGTGGGGATTTTCCCGAAACAATATAACGCATTTGACATTTTTTTTGTTTCGAAGCGCTTATATAGTTGGAAAGGAGTGAAAGCTCGCGCGCGGAGATGCGGCGCTACGGATCAAGGATTAATTTAGTGACTGCGAAAGTTAATTAGGGAGGCTGTTAGTGCGTATTTATAAAAGACGCGCGGTTGTCATTGCCAGCGGTGGATAGTGGTATTTTTTTAGTATAGAGGTTTTCTAATCGATGTGCATTATTCAGTAGTAAGAACACTTTATGTACCGACTGCCCAGTTGCTGTGTACACTGAACCGTGTAAAATATATTGCACATTGTTTTTTCTCTGTATATGTATATAAATATAATCGCGTCAATTTGTATAAAGTCAATATAATAAATTAACCAAAGCTCTATTGTCTTGCCCCGCTGCACAATTACAAGGCGCATACAATCATTGACTCTCGCGTGTGTGTATATATATATATATAAAATGTGTAACTCTGGCTCATTCGGTTCTATTACAACCTTTACTGCACGGCAATTGCCGCTCGTAAAAGCTATATAAACGTACTGGCCGTCATCAGCGCGTATAATAAAACGCGTACGTCGGTAGTCATTACACCTAGCTAGCCGTTCGATTAAATTCTTTTTTTTCCACTGTATATACTCGCGCTCGTAGAAAAACGAGTGAATTTCGATACGCACTAAAGTACATTATGCGCAGCTTTATACAGAAAGAGACACTCGACGACAACAGTCCTCGGCCATTCATTTCTAATCCGGCGTCACGTCGTTCCTCACTTTTTCACTCTCCAAGTTGTCGGTTAAACATGCGCGCACACCTCTCACGCGCCTGCGCCTGCGATAAAGTGAAAAGAGGAAGAGGGCGAGCCGCTATACGCACACACACGCACACACACACATACACATGAGAAGGAGCAGCGTGTAGTGCGCAACGGCACACAAGAAGAAGGGAAGTGTCGGCGGTACCGCGGTAGCGAGCGAAAGTGAAGCTCGCGCGCGCGCACTTGGCTCGTTATATACGAAACACGTGCGTGGCGTAGTAGAAGACAGACGTACACGAGAGTGCGCGAGATTTTAATTAATCGTCGGGACGTATGCCGTTCTGCAGAGCTAAGGGGGGAGCGAGATGCTGGCCGACGACGAGGCGCAACAGCTCGTGTTTACTCGGCGCTAATTGCTATAGCGCGCAATGACAAGATGGGAGCTGATGGCCTTTTTCTAAATTGAAGCTGTGCTACTGCTGCAGTCTATTGCTAGATGGGGTTAATTATATTCTTCGTGCTTTCATCGGGAATCCCTCGGTTTACTAGACTTCTTTTCCAGTTATGTGTCAACGACCTAATTGCCCCTACATTATATAAATCCCTCTGATTAACTATTCGAAAGTGCGTATTATATGCAGATGACGTCTAAATTAACTTATATCGAGTGTTATTCCATTGATGGTATAGGGAGCTGCAGAATGACGTGAGCGCTTTAGTCGGATGGTGTAAACGGAATGGTTTATCGCTGTTTAAATACGCGTTATCTGTTTTAGTCGGCAGAAAAAACTCTCCGATTTTATACATTATAGATGGTGTCAACGTAAGTTGTACAAGCAAACTAAAAAATTATCAAGTCCCGTTAGTCTCTGTACTTTATATAATCTTAAAGTCGTTCAAAAATCTAAGATTTATAAAAAAAAAAATATGTAAATCCACTATAATGTAAATTGAAGTCTGTATATCTTTATGAGATTCTCGTTTTACCTATAACTTTACTTATTGTGCATGTAGAGATATGGTCCCCTTGCGCCAAGGAGATAAGATGTAATAAGATATGTTATTCAACAAGCTGGATTTTGTAGAACATAAATTATCACGGTATATTGCTTTTAAAATGATTATACATATATATAAATCATATATATACCTATGAGTCGAATGGATCATTATTACACTGAAATCGAGGAAAAATGTGATATACAAATGATCAGATCGTTTCATTACTATCACGGTTGTCTATTGACGTATAGAAAATTAAAAGAATTGCTTGAGTTCAGACAAGATATTTACGATCTCTACGACTTGAGAATTCAGCTCGGAGATACTCTCATCTCCAACATAAAATTTTATTCTACTGTCAATATATTCAGAGGATCGTGAAATGCTTTTCTGCAAATACTTTTAGAGATTCAACTTCAACTGCGACATTTAAGAATATCTTAACGGATATTTTTGTGCAATATCAGTGCATCTATGCCAACAATGTATTGCAGTATTATACATATAATATATTATACTTCCCGTTTTAAATCACAATACTCATCATTTTATAATATTTATATATTACAAAGAGCAATTTACAAGTTAAAAGAGGATGCTCATGGCTCTTCCTAAGTAAATATATTAATAAGGAATCAATAAGTAAGGTATAAAACTATAATATAAGTATACATAATATCCAAGCAAACGTAAGCATCTGCATACGAATTTACCTGTGTGTATATATATATAAATGAAAAAATATTTGAAAAGCTATTTTTCCCTTTTTTCACATTATTTTAGCAAACTTGTTTCCCCCGATGAATTTTATTTTTGTTAATTTGATATTTTAAACAGCTTTACACAATACCATTGGTTCTGTACGTTCCTCCGAGTTAGTCTATTTACTACCCAACCCATATAACACTGAATATTCGAGCAATATTGACTCAAGGTTTCTTTAACATTTTTACTAGTTTCGTCAATATTCCCTCGACTTTAATAAACCTTGAGGCAATATTGCTGCAAATCATGATTTCCATTTTTCCATTGCAAATTTATTAGTTCGAAATATTGTTTATAATATTGTAGCAGTGCTACAATGTTATGTATAATTTTTAAATTTTTCAGAATATCTTTGTTGGTCAATATTGTATAACCTTGTAGCAATATTGCCTTAATGTTTATTAACGTCGAAGGAATATTGTCGAAAATGGTAAAAATGTCAAATCAACTTTTAAGCAATATTGCTCCAATACTCAGTCTTATGTGGATAGATTTTCGCAGGAATCTTATTCTTTATTAATTAAATAAAATAAAATAAATAAAATATTTATACGGCGATCGGGGACCGCGTGACAACCGGTTGTGCAAATGCAACACGAGTTAACGGAGATACTAATTTTCGTGCAAACCCCGCGTCTATTGAAATTTCGCGCGTAAAAAAAATCATACGGAATTTTCGCACGTTTTAGAAGACCATTAACACCCGGAAAACACACTTTTCGCGCCATTCATCCCAACCGTTTCGCAAATGAATTGAGCAAGCTTCTAATACACATATACATATGCACACGACCGATAGAAAAGATTTTGCGATTAAATTCAATTATTTATTTTCTTATACAAGTTGATTATTGATAAACAAAGCTGTTGCCCGTCGCAGGTGAAACACTTCCGTAACACTCGTGGGGCTTTTACATAAAACCAGTCGTCGCAGGCGGCCACGAAAGAGTTGTTTGCGCGAGTCCGCGAGAGCGAAACGGGGGAAAAAAATCGATGTGCACCACCACAACGGGTTGCGAAACGAGCAGCAGCAGCAGCCGGGTCCGGCTGCTAAAATTTCACTTTTTTTCGAACGAAAGTGTAGGAAAAAAATTTCTGCGGTCCGCGCTCGTGCGGCTGAGAGAACGTGTGTATTCGTGTATATGTAATACGCGGTATAGCGCGCGTCACGATCGCAATTAACGGGACCCAATATACAGCTCTCGCGCGCATCTGCCGGCGCTGTGCGACGCTAAGTATACTCGGCGCGGAGAGAAAGAAGAAGATCCGCCAATGAATTCCACCTTTCTCCTTCGGCTTTGAAAGAGAGAGAGAGAGAGAGAGAGAGAGAGAGGGAGAGAGAGAGAGGAGAGGAGAGGAGAGTTTTCAAATGCAGGGTCAAGGCACTTTCGAAGGAGCGCGCGGCTTTCGGATAATGCTTCACCTATACGGAGAAGCGATCGTCTCTTGTTGAGATGTTTTTCCTTCAAAGAGGCGCGAGGAGAATTAATTAAGCTGGAGGAGGAGGAGGAGGAGAAGGCGCAGCGGCACAAAGGCATTATGAAAATTTATTTTGTTTACGGAATAGAAAGCTGCGATGCGCCGCAGGCTCGTCGCCGGTCCTCCTTCGATTACAATCCGTTCTCTTTATCCGCTATGAGAAACTTTGACGGTGACGAGTCTCGAGGGGTGTACAGCAGCGTTCGTTTTCTCTGTCGTGTATCTTTCGAGGAACCGAGGAGTCGTCCTTTTTCTATACGAGGTAATACGCGCTCGATCGACGAGTGATTCGCGGAAAAGTAAAAAAAAACAAGTCGAATGATTAATTGAACAAGGTCGTTCGAGCTGCAATATATATTATAGCGTGGAACGCGGAAACTTTTTTCCTCCGTTTATCGTGCCGCTCGGGATAAATCGCATGTGTTACAACGCACGACAATTGCCCTCAACAACGTCCACATTGCGTCACTGCCAAATTATCCGACAGGTGAAATCTGCGAAAGAACAGCCGTGGCGGAACCTTGAAACTGTGGCTATACATCGAGGAAAGCTTGCATTGTGTTTATACGGAGTAGCGGCGCGCTAAAAAGCTATTGCGGAGGATACAACTGACTTCGCGGGGATCTAGACTACAAAGTCTAGTATATGAAACGTCTGCTCCGTTTTATCGCTTGCCGATGTCGCTTTTCAGCTTCCTCGGAATTGGAAATGCGCTATGTGTATAACTTTCTTTTTGCCGCCTGATTTTTATGCATTGCTTTTTGGACCAGTGCGTCGCGAGAAATACGTTGCGTATATTATATACACAAAATAACAAAAATTTAGCATTGCTTTCTCCGCACGTTATATTGAGATCGAAGGTACTTGCCCGCAATTCGTATGTTAATTTTTTTTCGCGTTCACTTTGGAAGAGTGTGACATTCATAAAAAAAATAAAATCGATTAGATAAGGTAATTTATATTTAAATTGTACCCGTCGGTAAATAATACTAATTAGTCTTCTTCGGACGACTATACTTTATTCTCCCTCATTAACAGACTTCGAGTATCGTGTATAAACTTAATTAGAATGCTTATAACAAAACCTCGTAATCGAGTGAACTTGCAATATTGCATGAAGCGAATCGAAAAATTCATTATTCTAATTGCCAAATCGAGAAAAAAGCCCATGGTATGAACCTAACCGAAACGGGATAAAAAAAGAAACATGATGCGAATACCGCATAAATTGTTATTTAAACGTATTACAGGCGTGCGGAATTAGAAATTCGATCCCCTGTGTGCGGTATACAAGGTTATTGCTCTTGCGTACAGGTATAGGTACGTGTTTCTAATCAACGCGCGGAGGAAACGCACACCGCGGCTAAACCAGTTATATACGTGTGTGTGTGTGTGTGTGTGTGTGTGTGTGTGTGTGTGTGTGTGTGTGTGTGTATATATATATATATA
>JAYJLV010000027.1:8250260-8281804 GCA_036873485.1 Torymus texanus | reverse complement strand
TGCCATTTTCAAGTAAAACCGATTTTTTTCTTAATTAATTTTCAGTATATATATTTTTTTAAATATAAAATAAAGACATTTCAGATAAGTTAGGAAATATATTATCATTAAAGCATTCACTTTTAGATATTTAATGCAGAAGTTTACTAGCATTTGTTACTAATATGCCTTCTCGTTTGTAATCTAATTCTGAAATCAATTAGATTGTAATGCAGAAAAAATTTAAAAATAGTACATTCTGTAAAAATTCTGTAAAGTAAGCGTTTTTTGCACACGCCTAACTTTGAAGAGAAAGATACGCCTACTTTAAGCGCGTGTTGCGTTTACTATATGTATATACTTTATAACTGCGAGTGCGTAGAACTTGACCTTAGACAGCTGTTTTTAATGTACGTACAGTACCCTTTTTCCATGTTCATTTTCAGTTTTAAAATGACAATGCTTCGAAAGTCGAGAGACATAATTTTTCTAAAAATTATTATATCGCTATACGTAAAATTATATAGTCATCCAAGCTTTAAAAAATTAGTATTCCTTAATTCAACATGAACACATACTACCGTGTATTTGTTATTATTGTTTTTCAATTGACGTAAGGTTCTCTACCGTATATCTATTAATCTGAATTCACTCTGTGACTCGGAGCTGTAAGAGAGTATATAAACATAGGTACATCTGTTTATGCCATACGCTATCTCGCTGCATCGGGCGCGCGATATTCCGCTTGTTTGTCTCTAACGAGGCGCGACGCGCGGGGCTTTCGATTCTGAGCAGCCACCTATATAGTAGCACACTTTCCGCACAACTATAATAATCGAATTCCCGACCATAAATCATAGGCGAACGGATGATTTATATACAGCGCAAGCGTCGATCCACGCCGAATTTCTCTCGTAAACAGTTTTTCGAAACTTTGCGCATGCATCTGATTTTCGACGCTCGCCGCACTTCTTCATGAATCACGATGACGGATTATTGCTGTAATATAATACAAAGATCGGAATTTATTGCGTTTACCGAAAAACGAACGGCAATTCTAATTACACGCTGTTACTACTGTATATTATATACTTTTATCCAAGGTGAATGTTAATTGAATAGTAAATCAATTTTCAATTTAACCTTGCCGCAAAAGTATATACACATATTCACTCACACATATCCTTAATGATAATTATACAGATGGGAGGAGGAAGAGAGGATGATGCCATAACGCGTATCGCGCGTTGCGCAAGATACCGGAAAATTCGCGTTTCCGCGCGTACGTACGCAAAGCGTTTTAGCAATTACAATAGATTGGGGAAAAATGGCCCGCCTAATGGATTAATGGTCGAGAGTATCAGGCGGCGATCGAGCCTATGAGAAAACATCCCTCACTGTCTCCTGGCCGATGTTACGATGAAGTGCGCGACTCTCGTCGCGGGGCTGCTCGCGTGCTTTGCATTCGTCCCTTTTGCTCATCCCAACAGGTACTTGTTGCTAATTGCATTTTCGTGATTTCTTATCGTGATTCATGGAGAAAATAAGGCTTTACTCGGCTTCGGTTGACGTATATAGATGTGGATTTTCTGGCTCGTTTTATGCATACAGAATAAAAGTGAACGTAATTTTTAAATACAAACAGATTTTTTTACACCTTTTTTAGATCTTACGAGACGTATGAACAGAATAACTATACGACGTGGCCGAGGATGGTTTTGCCTCAGCATTATTTGAAAGGTATGTATCTTTTTCATAAATTGATTTTTTTTTATTAAAAATAACAGTGGTTCTTCCTAGTTCTCATTAATTATCCCTTGTCGGGAAAGTCTGATGCTAGAGTCAAATGAAAAATTTTAGTTGGAATGAAATATAGAAGTGAATTACTATTTTTAGCAGTAATCTGTTGGACGATAAAGGAATATTTTTATTTATGAAATTTTTAAACTTATAAACTTTCGAAATCTCGTTGTGTAAAATTATGAATTCCTGCTTAACTCCACTGACAAGAATGTATATAGCTTTAAGGCGTACACTAATGAAATTATCTTATTAAACGTGTTATAGAAATAAGGCCACCGACGAAAGGTAAAACGCCGGTAGTCGTTGAATTCAATATATTCGTGGTTGACATAAATTCAATTAACGTCGAGGACATGGATTTTCGGTAAATACAACATAACTGCTCTGATTATACAATGATCAATATTCTACAAAATAATTTACCAAGTGATTAAAGAGGATGAAATTATTTTAGAGTCGACATGTTTATATGTCAGACGTGGACGGAGTCGCGTTTGAGAATGCCGCTTGACATTTTCGAAGACGGAGAGGACTACATTACCCTACCGCCAGAATTTTTCGACAACCTCTGGCAACCCGATCCATATTTTCTAAATTCAAAAGTTTCCGGTATTCCAGTTCTACTCACGCTTTTCAATAAATCAATGTCAATAAATAACGCTTTCATTATCATCGCAATCATTATCCGAATTTTTTTCAAAATAAAAATTTATTAGC
The DNA here is from genome assembly GCA_036873485.1 of Torymus texanus. NCBI lineage: Eukaryota > Metazoa > Arthropoda > Insecta > Hymenoptera > Torymidae > Torymus > Torymus texanus. The sequence goes on along the minus strand of JAYJLV010000027.1, from coordinate 8,279,305 downwards.
ACCATCTATAAATCATAACAATTTCCTTTGTTGTGCCGTAAAATGCTGAATAATTTTTAGAAATCGCAACTTTGAATAGCAAACACTCGTCGGTAGCTCTATACAAGAATAAAACGGTTCGCTACTCGGCACGGATGCACGCAATTATCGCCTGTCAAATGGAGTTCCGATTTTATCCGATGGATATCCAAGTCTGTCCCATGCACATCGAAAGCTGTAAGTTCTACGTTATTTCTACATATAAGTATATCTATATAGGTAATAGTTAATCATAGATTGTTTTTTTAATTGATATAATAATTATAACGAGTGCGATAATTAAAAGTAAATTTTGACATTTACATTTGACAAGCTCGGTTATTTTATAACTTATGGTCATATTTTCTATGACATTGTAATTTGATTAGCACATTATAACTACAAAATGACTTTAATTTTCTACCAGGATAGTTAAATGAACTTTTTTATTACTAATCTAATTACCTTTATCCAATATCGCGAGAATACGTTACGACTATAAAAGAAACACACCTATTACAATAAAACGTGTGAATAGACTTGACTTACCTACCCATACCACACATATAAAGATAAATAGATATCAATTAGCAGGGGATTTCTTAAACAAGCGTGCGGTAATTGAAATCCGTACACGCGCCAAGGAAATAAAGGAAAAGGGACGGCGCAATCGAGGAGAAAAGAAGAGCGAGATACGCAGGGTCTAATAGAGAAAGCGGGCAAAGAGAGATATTGAACGATCCTTCCAGCGCGAGCGCGAGGTCCAGACTCCGCGGCGGCAACTCGCGAGAAAGCCTTTTTAACGGTATATAGGAGAGCGGCGAACGAAAGCACTTTTACACTCGAGCGCTTCCGCGCGCCTCCGCCTCCGCCGCCGACGCCGACGTCTTTGGCCCAATTTTTCGTGAAGAAGGACGCGTGAGAGAGAAACGGCAGGTGCCGTTAGGCGCGCGCGCGATTATAAACATGATTGTGCGTATATTAGTGAATAAGTGCGAAAGAAAAAAGCTCGTATTATGCTGGGATAACGGTCGTGTGTATTGAAAGAGCGTGGCGCCTAATTTTCCATTTCTATTTCGGTGCCGCGTATGCGCTTCATTCAATCAATTCTGCATGCACCTGCCGCGACCGACAAAGAGTTATTCGCGCACGGCGCAGATATAAGAAAGAATTGTAAATGATGTCATCGAAAGAGGCGGAGAATTGGTATACTAATTGTACTGGTTCCGCAGTCTCCTACGACAGTGAAAAATTGAGCCTAAGATGGGGCCACGAGGGTGTAATGGTCAATCCGGAGCTGAAGCTGCTCCAGTACAATCTGGAAAATCCCCTGAAAACGGACGAATCCGTCAGCTTTATCAACGAGAAAAATGGTATCCCCCGTAGACAAAGAGAATTTATATTTATTTATATTTTTCTATAATCTTCACGACTGTTTTTCGACGCAACAGGAAACTTCTCGCGGCTGATCGTCTTCTTTCAGTTCGAGCGGCAGATCGGCCACCACTTGATACAGACATTCGCCCCCTCGACCCTCGTCGTGATGCTCTCGTGGTTCAGCTTCTGGCTGGGGCTGGACGCGATACCCGGACGCGTCGCGCTTCTCGTCACGAGCATGTTGACCCTCGTGACTATGTTTACTGGGCTCAAGAGTGACATTCCACCCGTCGCTTACGTCAAAGTAAGTCAGTAAATAAATGCAGATCTTGGAAGAAAATTTTGGCAAAAATAATCGTGTAAGTATGCTTCGGTTAAAAAAATTGTTTTCTACGCACAGGCATTGGATTTATGGATGGCCGGATGCATGGTCTTCGTGTTCTCGGCATTGGGAGAATTCGTCGTTGTTAAAGTACTCGATCTCGAGTACCAAAGAGAATGCGAAGCCTCCAACGCGTATCGGCGTTTACCTGCAGTTAACTTTTGTTTCTATTTAAATATAACATGTATAATGTAGATTGAAATTTTTTTTTTTCCAACTAACATCGGACTATTTTTTTCTAGAGACTGTCTGTCGTTGAGAAAAGTGTCTCCGTTTGGGATTACGAATCAGTATATACACCAAAATCACGGAACAAACGAGTTGGGAGCCGCAATCTTCTGCAAAACTCATGGTTCGATCCAGAAGTGCTCATAAGAAGACCGAAGAATCGAGCGAAGCAAATAGATACGTATAGTCGTGTTGTCTTTCCAGTCCTCTTTCTGGTATTTAGCCTATTGTATTGGCCCATACTGTTAATGAGAAAATCGCGGGATTGGTAATTTGTGAGTAATATTTTTCAAAAAATCTCAAAGTAAATACTGACTTTAGAGAATATTAATAGTAAACTGCAGTAATCGATTTTTGGAAAGTTTTTCCACTTCACGAAGAAATACTTTCAAGAATTTTAGGGTAATATTTTTTACTTGAAGGCTACTAAAATGTAAAATTATTATGATCTAATTAATAGCTATAAAACGTATCATACATCAATTCACTGAGAGGAAGATATATTATTAAAATAGTGTAATCGTACAATAGGATCTAAATATTAAAGATATGTAATGAGTTTTCAAATACGTATTCTTTTCGTCATTGCGGAGGGCAATACATATAGTTATTTCTTGAAAAAGTTCTTAGAATTATAGAAAGTAAATGAAATGCCTATGCCGGTATGGCAGGGATCTATTCAATTCCTAACGTATGAAAATACAGAGAGAATATTAATCTCTTAGAAACTAAAATATGATTTTTAAAAAGATTTGGACGTAATAATGAGAGAAGATATGCTATAAATTTTGAGTATAATATGCTTTGCAGATTTTTCCATTCCCTTTCAAACCCGTTTTATACATAAAGACATTATCGACTATATATAATAGTAACATTTCAAAAATACCGTTTTACGGCACGTATTGTTACAATAACTGAAATAGCAATTTTGTAGACATAGAAAGCGCGGCAATTCTCTAGGTGGCTCCGGCGAAGTTGTTCAGTAAAAAAGCAAAACAATACACACTGACAGTACTAATTTTAAGTTTTATATTGGTATTTTTTCAAGTACGATCACCACTACAGAGGAAAAAATCATTTTTAGGAAGAAAACACTTTTTCAAGTCTCTTCATAAATTTTTCATAAAACCACCTAGAGAGTTAGCATTTGAGTTACAAAATCTTATTCTGTAATGAAATTATCAAGTCGCCGGAAAAATTTAAATTTAATTTTATACGCGCGTACATAAAAATGTAATGGTCATTCAAGAAAAAAATATTGGTGCTCCACCGAGACCCTTCATAGTTAGACCCAGCACGCCGGGAATTATTGACAAATATTATTTATTAAAATATAAGTAAGATTCATCTATGCTAAACAGTATATATCAACTACGATAATATCTTTCTCTTAGTGTTCTAATATTATCAAATAAAAAGGGAATTTTTTTTCTGATAATAAAAAAACGGGAAAAATTTTTAAATAAAAATATTTTGTAAATATTGCAAATGACTATATACTCCTATTGATAATGGTATTTAAAAGTTCTGTATATTTGTATATCGAAGTAAAAATTTAAATTTAGCGCGTCAAGTATTACCGACAGATGTCAATAATGATCTCCCATTTGGAGTAAATTTTACTTTTAAAGTTTTGAATCTCTTTAAATAGTCTTTTATTTGTTTACGTTCTAATAAAAGTTTACAAAAGCTTTATAAAAAGATGTCTACAATTTTAAATTAATTAATAATTATTTCTTATACAATTATTAAAAGTCACAGAATTTAAAATCAAATGAGGTTTTTTTGTGTCAGCGTTCATGATAATTCTGTTACAAAAATTTATCTTCGTGTACATACGTACTAATGCATTTAAAATGTTCTACTTTTCTATTGTAAATGTAATTAAAAAATCATAAAACATATAAGTAAAAGATCTTAATTTTTTAATAAAAAAATTAAATTACAAAAACAATTGTTTAACCTTATAAAACTATACATTATATGTACATTATTACTTAACATTAAATTAAGTATTACAATGGAATTTTTTATTCTACTTCCATTTCCACTTCATTTTCATCGTCACTCATCATTTCTTGTATTTCCTTAACTTTCTTTCTACTTTTTAATTGACTTAGTCTCTTTAAGTAATTTATACTGTATTGATTGAAATCACATCTGAAAATAAAAGAAAACGTGAATAACGAAAGAGAAAAAAGTACGTTTTACTTCACAATCTGTACTTACATTTTACTTAAATCGTCGTACTTCTTCTGCATATTTTTTTGCATCAAAAGAAGAGTAGGCATCTGTAAAACTGCATTTCCCTTAGGACCATGCTCAGTTAAAATTGATTCAATCCACAATAAGTAAAAATGAATATGTCTTGATTCTTCTAATTCGCCTGCTACAAATTTCAATAATCTTTCCACGTAGGCCTGGGGTAAGTTGATAACAGTTAACGTAACTAAAATAAAAAATTTATTTAGTAGTACATCGTTAATTAACTTGGAATTTCTTTATAATATATTCTACTTACTATCAGAATGAGGAACATTTTCTACAACTTCTCGTATTAATGCAGTTTCATTGAGTTTAAGGGCCATCATAATAGCTGAAAAAAATTATGATTAAAATCTCATTGTGCCGAAAAGTTGTTGATAATGTAAAGTAATTACCTGTTGAATATTCATTCTTTTTTAAAGTTTCTTTAACAGTCATTGGAGTTATTCCAATTTCAAGTTCAAAAGGATCAAAAACTAATCCAACATCTAGAGAATATATCAATAAACCTTCTGTAGTAGCTGCAGACCATGCTTGACCTAAATATATAAAAGATAAAGAAATAAAAATTGTAAATAATCATAACAATTATTAAATACATGAAGTGTATTTTAATAAATATTAACTGAAAGAAATAAATTTTTAATTTGAAGATTTTTTTCTTACCTGTTGGTGAAAATTGTAAACTGTATACTCGGATTTCCGGTTTTATACTTCTGCTAGCCATATCTCCTTTTTTAACTCCTGGTAAACGTAAAGATACATTTCCACCTTCATTTTCTTCACGTTCCTCTATTAAATTCAAATTTCCGAATTCGGTTAATTTTCTTCTATTAATAAAATCCTATAAAAATAAAACAAGTTCGTTTAAAGCACTTTTCATTTTCTTCAATACTTTTAGCGAAATGCAATACGTACATCTACGGCATCCATGGATCGATTTTGTGTTATTTCAAACTTCTTTAGCAGTATAGATTCTTTAACATTATAGATACAAACATTTTTAGATTGGCCTCCAGCTAATATACAATTGCCATCAGCAGTATAAGACAATGAAGTAAACGCTCTATAACCAAACGTAAAAATAAATTAAAATTATTAAAAAATACAGAAAAATAAGGAAAACTTTAAAAATAGCAGGTGGATGTAAAATGCTACATACTTTCCTTCCAAAGTTTTTTTAGCAGTTATTAAATCTGTATCAGATCTGCCACTGCCTAAATCATTTCGTCCTTCGATGGTGCTTAATTGTGTCGCAGTCTTACAATCAAAAAATGAAATTTGACCATCCAGTGTTGCAACTGCTACTTCTTCACCACTTGGTTTGTAAACCACACATAAGCCATCAGCTGTCAACTGTATTGTTTCATGACTTGATCCACTTTCAATAGCATTCCAAATTTTCAGAGTTTTATCCCATGAAACTGAAGCTAGTTCTGTACTTGCAGGATTTGGATTAAATGCTAAACCCATGACTGGTCCTTCGTGTCCACTTAAAATCTTAAATAAATTGCAAGATTAAAATAATATCTAAGCCACTAGGAAAGTTTTTTCGTATTTATTATTACCTCTAATAATTTCCCTAATTTTATACTCCACAAATATATTTCAAAAACATCTTGTCCACCAGCAGCAAGAAATTCATCACTTGAGTCTAAAGCAACGCATGAAAACTGCACAGGTCTGGGAGATGTAAAAGTTTTAAAGTTCCTGTATCTCATTAGATCATAAGCTCTAACAGTGCCATCAAGTGATGCCGATACAAGGAACTTTCGATTTTGACTAAACAAAACTCCAGAAATGGATGATGTGTGCTCATGGAAAGTAACAGTGCAAAATCCACTTGATGTATTCCACAATTTTACTTTTCCATCATCACCACCAGTAACAACAAATTGTCCATCGGGACTGTAAGCAATACAATTCATGTTACTGCTGTGACCTTGTTGTTTCATTGCATAAGTTTCACTTTGCCACTCCCAAACTAATAGTTGGCCCATTTCTGAAGACCCAAGTGCAATCCAGTCTCCAGAAGGATTTAATACAATGGAAGAAATGGTTTGATTTGTTATGCTGCAAATTAAAAAATTTAATTTGTAAATGAAAATTACTACAGTACTATAATAAATAAAAATTATTTCAAATTTTTTTATAATGTATTATATGTACCTCAAAGAGTGAATCATATTAACTTCTGGCATTTCATATAAAAAGAAAGACCCACTGCTAAATCCTACAACTAATATATGAGTATCTCTATGATAGGCTGCTGCAGTTAATACAGCATCTTTTGCACTTTTTCTGGGCTCATCAGCTAAATAATGTTTTCCCAGTTTCGTATACATTAATTTTTTTACTTCTTTCTTCTCTAATTTGTCTTTACTTCTAGTTTTTCTTCCTTCATTATTTTCTGAATTTTCAGCATCATCAATCAATGACTTTTCACTGGTTTTTTTTTGCTTTTCAGTCTTTTCTATTGCCTTATCTAAATCTACATCATCTTCACTATCACTGTCTTTGGTTTTGATCTTTTTTACAGGTGGCTGATAAACAACTAGATCACTTGGCTCTATTGTACATTCCCAAATACAGAGGTGTCCATTTCTGCACACAAAACCAATAAAATATGTTAATATTAAATAGCGATATACGCATAAGTAAAAAATAAACTTTGCCATATATATTACCTGCTAATTGTTGACAAATCATAGTTATTTTTTTCAAAGAAGCATCCAACAATAGAATCTGAATGACTTCCAAGAATATATTTTTTTAAATTCATCCATTTTCCAAGACTGTATAACCTAGCAGATTTATCTTTTGATCCAACTATTAAGAGTTTAGAATCAAATGACCATTCCATGTATGATACATCGTCAATAGCATCATGGAATACTCTTTCCATGACAAATGGATTAAACTCCCCGGTTAATAATCCAGGAGCCGTAAAAACAAAAACTAAAATTTTATGAAATTAGTAAAATCTTATAAACTTTTGTTTAAATTCGTAAATGATAAAAATTGTATTTCTTATTAGAAAGATTACCAGTATTCTCTTTAGCAACAGCAAAATGTTTTCCATCAGGAGAAAACTTGACACATTGTACTTTCCTTTTAAATCGATATTTGTGAATTACCACTTTGCTAATCATACTAATTACATGTGCTTCTCCCTCTGTAGAAATGAAGTTTTGGTTTATATTTTAGTCTGTCCGAAAATTCTCTTTCTAAAGAATGAAATAAAAACCTTACCTTCATTAATGGCTATCAATAAATAACCATTTGGAGATATATCCATAGCATTATAATTAAATCTGCTTTCAATTGGTAATGTCAATGATTTATTACTGAAAATAAATTCAAAATAAGAAATTATTTTAATATTATCAATGATTCAAAAAATAAGGAAAGAAAAACTTACTTTTTGAGATCATATATTGTAATTCTGTTTCCAACTGGACTGATGACGGACATGCCATCAGGGGTAAAAAGTAAATTACCCTCATGATAAACAGATCCCAATAAATTGCTGAACTGTTAAATATAACGATAAAAATGGTTACTTTAAAATTGTCAATAAAAAATTTGATATGTTTCATAAAAAATCATGTTTTCCAAGAAAATACATTCCTAATAACAAGAATATTTTCGATAATGTCTTTAATAATTCATTAATAAACGACTAAATTATAAAATAAAATCTTCAAAAATTTAAGTAAATATAAGTAATTATTTTGGTGGCATCAAGACTAGATAATTTTATTTGATAAATTAATAGTAAACAATTAAATAGAAAATGAATTATAGGTTAGGAATTTCAAATAATTAAAATTGGAAGAACAATTCATAAAAGATAAAATGTCACTTATGTTACGTAATGGAGAAGGTATTTAGAAAATGTTTACAGTACTTTGTAAGCGAACTTCATCTTGGAATTATCGTTGAAACTCAAAAATTAAAAGTAAACACACGAGTTGGCATCACATCGACGCCTCATGCAACACTCCACTAGACCAGTACTCCGCATTTTCGACCACGTTCTTGACGTTTAAATGCCGCCTGCTACTCCACTTCCGGTATATTCAAATTTTCGCGCCCATGCTACTTTGTCATTTGAAATATTTACAAAGTGCGTTTCTTCGATTCGGAGTATCGCTTGATAAGATAATAATTAATTACGTAATGGGTAAACAATGATTTTCAATAAAAAATGAACGTGATTTACACGAAATTCGCACGATTTGTTGAATTCTCGTATTGCAATAGTTACCCCCTACGCTCCTAGTTATAGATTCGCTTGTCCAGCATAAAAGTTTCACGAGGTCGGTTAAAAAAAGAAAAGGCTCGAAATATTTAATGATCTCGTGATTACAAAAGTCGACCTGCAGCCGACTAAAGTAGTGGCCACTCGGCCACGTTCGTATCTCCGCCCCCGGACGTCATGTGTTCAAAAAGCCATCGCGACCTCAATGGGCAAAGGGCCTACAAACGACACCTGCCAACCTCATCCGCGGTTCAGTCAGAGCCGCATAAAAGCCCCGGACGGCCTGAAGCACATCCAGGTCGTAAGAACCCCCGGGGGTTGGCGAAAGGGCGAAAGTACAGTCAAAAAGGCGAGTCACGCGCTCGGCGGCTCGTGAGGCGCTCGCGTCGGCACGTTCTGCTCCCGTTGCAGCGTCGACCAGTCCGAGGCCCGGTGACGTCAGCCGGCCCGTCGATGCCGCGACTCGAGGCAGCCCGAACTCGCGCTTATTGGTCGCAGGTTTTATGGTCGTCCAATGGGAATCCTCGGGGTCGCTGCCGCTTTGACTTCCGGCGCAGCTATCGTCACATGACCGCGCTCTCGCGAGTGTCTCGCGCAGCCTCGGTAGGCCATATTTGACAGTGCTTGGCCCACAATACTAGTGTTAGTCGGGACGAGCACGGAGCCGAGTGTGTGGAACGTTGTTGAGCACAGCGAGCGAGAGAGCGTGCGCGCAAGTGTGAGAGAGAGAGAGAGAGTGAAGAGATAACTCTTTTGAGAAGAGCAATCGGGAATCGTTGTCATTCTCGAGGTGTCTAGCTCCCGAGGAAGAGGCCGTCGCTTCAGTCAGCCCCTTGTCCTCGCGCAGCAGTAGCAGAAGAAGCAGCAGCAGCTCCGCCGCTCTTGCCGTCTCGCTCGCTCCCCCAGCCCCCGCCGCCGCCGCCGCCGCCGCGACGTACCGTGAGGTATAGATAGAGCCGAGCTCTGTCGCCACTGCCGCCGCAGCCGCCGCTACCCGCTCACCTCCGCACTACTGCTGCTGCCGTTGTTGAGACAGCGCGCCGCTAGTTTCGGAGTCACACTTCCCCGAGAGACCGCACACACACAAGCAGCCAGGATGAGTTCAGGTGGTGAACCTCTTCCCGACGGAAACCCGATCTACGGGCCGTTCTTCGGCGTGATGGGCGCTGCATCGGCCATCATCTTCTCCGGTGAGTATTATTATTATCGCTAACATCGTCATCGAGAGAAACGGAGAAGAAACGAGGAGAAAACGGAGTGAGAGGGTCATAGTTGGGCGCGCGCTCCCGACGGCGGTCCCGTGGGGGTCTCGTGATAGGCGGTGGGCGTCGACCGGACATGTTTCGCGTGCGCTCGCTCGTGCGCCAGAGAAAGACAGAGAGTTTTGGCTGGCTCTCCTGCTTTCGGCTGCTTTTAGCCCAGCCGCGTGGCCGCCTTTCCGGAATTAACTGGATTTTCGTCGCCGCGAGATGAGCGCGGGTACGTATCGTCGGTACATACGTACGCACGTAGGTATGTTGTATCCTACGCATGACGAGGAGAGAGAGAGAGAGAGAGAAAGAGACAGCACGGATCTATAGCGCGAGTCCCCGACGACGCGCCTAGCGCCGTCTCGCTCGCACTCGGGGAGCTTACACAAACGCCATTTTCCCATCTGGCGCGCGTGTCCGTCGGCTGCAGGGAAAGAGAGGGCGAATCTCTCGCTCTCCGCGAAAAGTGCTGTCTCGGATCAATCGAGCTCCCCCGAAATGAAGGAAAAAGAGCCTTCTGCTCCGACGACAAAGGGAGCCATCGCGACGGTTATCCTGTCGTCGTCGTCGTCGTCGTCGTCGTCGTCGCCGTCTAATATACCCCCTCCCCTCACCTGCCTCGTCACGCGCTCACGAGTAGGCGCAGCATGCGTGCTGCTGCTGCTGGCTCGGATTTTCCGAGGAGCTGAAAACCGCGATGGCTCTCTCGCTGTCTGTCTGTCTATCTACGTGTATGCGTAATATGTATGTGTGTCGTATACGTGCGCGCTTCGCGGAACGCGATCGACGTGTGCATGCTCCCGAGAGCGAGAGAGACAGAGACGGAGCAGGAGGAATGTGGCAGAAAGAGTGCGAGAGAGATAGAGAAGAGAAGCGCAGCGCCGAGTGCATGCACGCGCATGCAGACAGACGATAGTCGAAATAGTAGAGTACGAATTCGATTCCGTGCCAAAGTCTCGCCAGCTAAGATCGTCCTTCGCTTATTGACGAGCGACAAAAGCTACACACACAGCGAGCGCGCTCGCTCTTTCTCTCTCTCTCACACATGCGCGCGCGAGAGCCGCCTGCTGCTCTGCTCTGCTCTCTTTAACTAGATGATGAGGAGTATGATGACGGCGTTGATGATCATGCGACGTGCTTATCTTTGTCATGCAATTCGTGTCGCACTCGCGAGTCTTTCGGCCCGATCAGCCACGCAAAATTCCATGTCAGTCTTGGGACTTTTTCGCCTTAGCTCTCTCTCTCTCTCTCTCTCTCTCTCTCTCTCTCTCTCTCGCACATGATCCTCTTGCTCTTGTTCTCTCACTCTGAATCCGCTGACGTACAACGAGAACAAGATAGAGATAGAGCAATCCTCGAGAGAGCTCGCTTTGATTCGTAATCGCGCTCCTTGATTAATGGAAAAATTTCCGAGAAATCTCGCGCGGTTTTATCGATTGCATTGTCGAGGTCCTTTCTGCTACACACACGAGAGCAGTCGCGCCGGACTTCTTATATGCCGCTGCGGAAAAACGTCGTAAATTCGGCGGAAACATACACTTGACGTATACTCGGAATTCTGTCTCTTTTCTCCACCTTGTGACGCGTCGCTCTTATCGCAATCGTATCTACAGCTTTGATTACGCCAATCGTTTAATCAACAGGAGGCATTCATCGCATCGACCAGCTACAACATAAACTCTCTGCTGCATTTTTCGTTAACATTCGGCCCACAGCTCTATAACCAGAATGAACCTTTTTTCCCTCTCCTATCATCCGTGGCATTAAATTCGAGAGACAAAAGGCTGCTTGCTCCAATATAGTCGAGAACCGGAGCCTGCTGCTAATCAGATGGAAAAATTGATCAGAGTCCCCTCCTATTCTTCCTAAGGGCTACAGGTTTTTTCCTCGCCGCTTTTTCGAGCACGCGCAGAGGGAGCCGGGGGTGAGAGAGATAGAAAGAGCAGTTTCGATCGACGACGTCGTCTTGGTCGCGCTGCCGCGAAGGAGGGCGGCTCGCTCACGCGCGCGCGCCTCTGCCTCGTGCATTTTCCCACCTAGCGCCACCCCCGCGCCCTCTTGCTCTCACTTTCTCGCGTTGTGGCGGCGCTTATGTATACGTGTGTGTGTGTGTATGCGTCCCTTTCGGGGAAAATCAATACGAATCCCTTTTCCGCGGCCTGTTCTGCGCCGATTAATCGACCGCGGCCGCTTGAATCGCGACATCAATGGAGGAGAATGGGAAAGAGGGGGGAGGGAACAACTCGTGACAGCGCCACCTCGCACTCGTGCGCGCACGTGAGTGCCGTTCCCAAAAACTTACAATCCCATTGCTCTGTATTTCTTCGGGCAGCAGTTCAGGGGAAAAAACCAGCTCTACATGCGACAATTGGTTGAAATCGATGATGATTATCCATGCCTTCGTGTGAATTTTTCAACGATTCGATTGCACAATCACACGACACTTGTGCGCTTATTCCTCCTTTTCGCCACCGCGATATCGGGTATCTCTCTCTCTCTCTCTTGCGGCTAATCGCAGACATTGAATACTAAATAACGCGTTGTGTATACATACGTACACGCGTTTTTCCGGTAATTCCACTGTCTGATATGAATTCGTGTATACGACATTTTTCAACTTGAACTCACGAGCGCTTATGTTTTTATATATTTTCCCGGTACTCGGTTGCACAATCCTCCCTCAAAAGCTGTTTGTATTCCTGCGCCCAGTGTATACATAACATACACAAGCCACAACAAATCTCGAAAGTGTACACGCACACACACGATTCTCACGCTGCAAGCATTGTCCGTGTTCCGATCATATTTTTAGGAGAATTCAGCAGTGTTCTTTCCGTGTTGTGCCCTAAAAATAGCGAAAAAATATTAATCATGCCAAATGCGCGCTACGCGTATATGAATAAGAAAGAAAAGAGCGGTGGCGGACGTTCGACGCGCGCGCGCGTACAGTGAATTCAGTCGGCGGCGTCCGGGCTGCTGCCGCTGCCCGAGACGATTTTGATCGCCGGCCAAATGGGCCAGCCGAACCCTCGCGTCTTCTTCCTCCGTCTTTCTCTTGCTCCGAGACTGTTTCTTTTTCTCTCTTTTTCCCCTGGCTTTTGCCCGCTTCTCTCCGTCTATGCCTACGTACACCTCTCGGGCTTTTTCGGCCAGCGTCGTCACTGCGCACATACAGCAAAAGCGAGAATTCCCCGAGGTCGCATTGCCTCAATCAATCCCCCTCGGTTCTGTACAACTCTCTTTTTCTCACTCTCTCTTCGTTGGTGTCGTTAATGTTATTGTTGCTCGCCGCGCAAGAGAAAGCGTCGACGACGGCTTCAATCAGACCGGAAATATTTCTCATTCGGCTGCGAGCGTCTTAGACCGCTGATAAAAGAAAATCCCAAGAAATACATCAGGTGACCGGCGCAGCTCGTGGAATTTTTCGAGGCCTCTTTGCCCTGCAACAATGTAAACAGGACGTCACGCGGAGCTTTAAGCGCACGCGCTCGTGCGTCGATATGTAGGCGAGCAGCAGCTTCACGCATCGCAGGAGCTGTACACGCGCGCGCGGAAGTCACGATGCGAACCACGCCTCCCTCGCATCAGCGCGCTCGCGGCCTCACGGGCGAGCGCGGCGAGGCCTAGGGACTTACGTGATTGTCATGTGACTCGGGCGCAACGTGAGAATCATGTGACCACGGCGGGGCGTACCGAGCGCCGCCGCTGCACGGGAAAAGACATCAGCCGCTCCTTTACTCGGGCCTTACGCTCATTTTCGCCGGATTGATGCTGTTCATTATTATGACTACTCGTTGCTTGTTTGTTTATTTATTTCGTTGCTGTTTTTATTTGGGGACAGGCGTGTACGAGGGAATCAAAGCAGTATAGGCGTATCGACTGTCGCGAGTATTGTGTTACCTGTACGCGCTTAGACGCTAATGATGCTCGTGATATGACTTCTCTGTTTTCACAGAGGCGTCGGTTCAGTGCGATCTTGCTGGAGTATACAAGTTACACAAAGAATTGTAAAAAAAAATATTCTGAATATGTCGCGTGCCTTGGGTTATCACAGCGGTAAAGCGAAAACATATTCAACGAGTGACGAGAGAAGATATACCGTTATACTCGATTCTTTCCTCCAAACGTCAGAGTCGGTCTGGGAGACAATGAACGCCGTTTATTTTTGTATACGTAATTTTGAAACATTCCTTCAAAATGTAACAACTTCGTGTCGCTATTTCAATTTGCACCGCTGTAAAAGGTCATTTATCATTTTTTAAATCACGCGAGGCGCAATCATTGCAACGGAAACGGTAAAAAGATTGCAAAGAAGACGATGAGAGCAAGTATTATGTAAAGAAGGAAGCAATTTATTAGCGTGCATTGTCAAATCTCAAAAATAGCCTATACTCTCTGACATAATATGTTACTCTTGAACAGTACCTCGAAAAAAAAGAGAAAAAAAAGAAAAAAGCAAACGGTGTTAAATTTTCGCAATAATATGCGGCACGGCAGAGTCTCGAATTCTCGGTAAATCAAGGATATATAATACGCTTATGAAAATCGATACAGCTGACTAATGACTAAATATTTTCTTTTTCATGGTGAATCCAACAGCCCTGGGGGCGGCCTATGGTACTGCCAAGTCAGGTACCGGAATTGCAGCGATGTCTGTAATGAGGCCTGAGCTCATAATGAAATCCATCATTCCTGTTGTCATGGCGGGTATCATTGCCATTTACGGCCTCGTCGTGGCCGTACTCATCGCCGGATCCCTCGAGGCTCCGAAAAACTACACCCTCTTCAAGTAAGTATATACTCACGTACAAATATTATCGACCTATGTCCGTTCATAAATCCGCCTTAAAGCTTTCGCGTCGCGTTACGCTACGTTATATTTTGACTTGACTAGAGCGGTGCGCGTTTCGGTGCTCCTCCCAGCTAGTTTTAGAATCATTCACGGTTGCAAAGTATGCCAACTCTCAGCTTTTTCGAGAATCGCTCCGCGAGTCGATGGTTTTTAATCGCGGAAACGCATCTCGGTGGCTTCGCTGCGAAAAATATGTACATACGTTTACGTGACGGGTTGGAGAGATAAAGATTAATGATTAATTGCATAACCGGGGGAGGGGGAGTATATTGATTGGCTGGCATTCGTCGAGCTGTAAATCGTGTCGGTGACGGTATTTTTTTCATTTTTACGATTAATTAACGGAATTATATTTTGAATTTACAAGTTTTGCGCCCGGTGGCCTCACACGCGCGCACATCGTGCTCCTCTCATCGGATGCTCGAGTAGGCTTATATGAGTTACCGCTTTTAATAGAACTCTAAGCAAGTGCTAAGTTCTATATACATAAGCGCGTAATAACCGAGGGATAGAAGTAGAGAGAGAGAGAGAGCGCGAGTCATCACGGCTCCGTGCGTCTGGTGTCAAGATGACTCCTTGAACTTGATTCCCGCGTTCAATTGCAGAATTGACCGTTATTTTGTAAATAAATGAGCCGTCGTGTCGAACAGAATCTGTATCGTTGTAAAGACTTTGTTGAGCACAGATTTGGGTTCTGCTTAATTACCGGCGCGTGCGTCCTGATAGCGCCGTTTGATAACGCCATTCTCTTTTTCGCAGGGGATTCATCCACCTGGGTGCTGGTCTGGCGGTCGGCTTCTCCGGTCTCGCCGCGGGTTTCGCCATCGGCATTGTGGGTGACGCCGGCGTCAGAGGCACAGCCCAGCAGCCGCGTCTCTTCGTCGGTATGATCCTGATTCTCATCTTCGCCGAGGTATTGGGTCTCTACGGTCTCATCGTCGCCATCTACCTCTACACTAAGCAGAATTGAACAACTCGATCGCGACGTTCTACGAAGGAAAATCAAAGTCATGATTTTCTCGCGCGATTCCTACGCTTATTATCTCCGATTGTTTGTTGAGCCTACATTGCTTAGTTGAAATGCGCCAACGATTGTACAATTATACATATACATATAGAGAGAGCAAAAGGGCGGAAAAACGGTTTTTACCACCCGATTTTCCCCCTTTTACAACTTTATTAATAATTATTACTTTTTTCTTTTTTTTATCTTGTACCTTAAAATAAACGACAACAAAAATACAAAACAAACATGCCTAAAAAATAACGCGATTACAGACCGAGCAAATCATTTTCACGAGAATCGCCGGATCTCTTCTGCTGTCTTGTGAAGGAGAGAGAAGTAAAGGATGAAATATATTTGCAAAACAAAATCATGATTTTGATTTCTATTGTATGATCCGGTCGATCCGGATCGGCACAACCCTGACACTAAACAATAACAAATTCTACGAGTACATACAAGTTGAACAACGCAAGGATATATATCGAGCATAGTGGCAGGATGATCGCAAAAGGATTTGTCGACGCCTGCAATCGATGACAACTTCGCTCCCGAAACTATCACAGCAGAAAACCATACGAGCGTCTCGAGATCTTCAACATTTTACTTAAATATTTACAAACAACAGATTATAACTCAAAAGATCGCAAACGCGAGTTTTTACTACGCGCCTTGTGAAAAACAGTCATCGTCGATCATCTCTCTGCATCCTTTCGTAAACATATGCGTTATTATGGTATATATAATGATATTCAGGTCAAATAACTATTTAGATTTCAAGCATTTAACGTTTGTTCAGCAACCACCTGTATGAGAGAAATGATTTTAAAGGGAAAAAATTACGATAAACAATTATTCGCATCACCACGTACTCGCAGTGGGCTGCGTGCAGAAGACAAATAAACAAATTTAACAAAACGCTGGTTCGCGAGTACGTTAGAGAGAAAGCGCGAGAAAATGAGAGTCACATACACACAACATTAACGAAGATAAACTGTTTTCATAAACGGAGGGCGCAAGAGACGTCGGTGTTCAGATAACAGGCGACAGGAATATAATCGTCGGCAGACGACGACCATCGATGAAAAAAGTAACAAATAAGTGGTTTACCACCCCATATCCCATGCCGAAACCTTTCTCTTTCATCATTGTATAGTAATCATTTTTAGTATAGTTTGACATTGAATTATTGATTGAATTTATTGGCTCTACTGAGTGTATAAAGTAAAATAAAAAAAAATAAGAAACGAAGATAAGGAGGTGAAGAAGGAAGAAAAAATGTTTATCGATAAATGAACACTTAGCACAATTATATAAATATATATATATAAATATATGTATACATACATAAAATGCAAGCGATGCGGCGACGATGATACAATACTGTTTATAACAAAAACAAATCTAAGTCGAAGCTAGCCTGATGTAGAGAGAATGTGAGAGAACGAAAGAGAGACGGCCAAGAAGTAACCAACGTGTTCGATGGAGCATATCTAGAGATCGGAGACGGAAGAGAACAAACACATTCATTGGATAAGAACAAGAGCGAAGGAGTGCGCCAAGAGAAGACACCCACACACGGATATACACTCACACACACGATAGTATTAAGTCAATTGAGAGAGGCTTTGTGCACCTGCGTGGCTTTAGCAAGTCAAGTATTAAAAAAAAAACGGCATAAGATCTAGAAGCATCAGCGCGCGTCAGGGTCGTAGCAGAGCCCTACCATCGGTCCTACGTGTTAATCTTGAGGAAAAAAAAGTAGAAGTGTGGAAGACAACCAACACGCACTAGACACTCGACACATCGAGAAAACTCGCAGTAATGTACACACAGATAAACACACACACGCACACTTACACATGTAGTGAGAGAGCATAGACCAGTTTATTTAGATTGAATGTGTTTTGGGAAGCGATATACAAAGTACGCAGATTGCTAAAACCGGATCTACGCGGAAGATGCAGAGTAACAACCAAGAGCGAGAGTGCGAGTGAGAAAGCTTACAGAGCCGATATTGTTAAGAGGCAGGGTTTTATGGAGAGGATTTTAATGAGAGGATCTTTTAAAAAATTTGTACATTCCATAATAAGTTCGTTCAGTTAATGAAGAAAAAAAATGAAGTAAAGAAAAAAGATGAACTATGTGAGACGATTAAAAAAAAACGGCAAAGAGGCGAGCGAGCGCTATACTCTGGCCGGGTTGCCGTGAGAGTCTTCCGATGGCACTTTTGCCCTGTCGGAGTGAGGCACTCGGCCGGGGTATACACACAGCTTCGTTCTTTCTCATCGAAGAAGAGAGCTCGCGCGCACGCTTCCGAAGGGAGACAATGAGGAGGCCGGTGTAAAGGAGGAAGTTAACATTCGACCCTTGCTTTACTCACCTCTCGAGCCAACCAACCATCCGCGCGCGGCCAGGCCAATTTTCGATGAGCAAGGGAGAAGAAGACGCGTTCGCTGCGTTCTATCAATTCTGCAGTATTTCCTATCTATAACACAAAACAAACAGACAAAAACAAGCTCAACGTGCAGTTGCATTTCTGCAAGAGTACGCTGGCGCAGGAGCTTTTTGGCACTGTTGACGAAATTCTTCTTGCTGTACCGCAAGATACTTTTCGTTAAGTCATATTTTAACGGCATGTTGGTATATCTTTTTACGGAGATCTTTTTTTTCTTCTTCTTTTGTTATTGTCTAACAAAATTTTGTAATTTTTAGCAAAAGTATCATGTAACTGTTGAAAAGTGTATTTTTTATTCTATTCTTTTTTCGTGATCAGTGTCAAATTTAGCGATCAATCGTGACCGCGTAACACCTGGGACGACGCGTCTCCAGCTTCAGTCTAGGAAATCCTGTAGAAATGCACCTGCAGCTGCGGAGGAATATCATAACAGAATATATATATATATATATATATAAATGCATTGAAAAAGTCTAGTGACCGGGACAGTGACTGACTGACGGACGAGAGACGCGAACGAATGAAAAAAAAATAAAAGTAATTAAAATAAAGGGGAGGGTAAAACAAGGCTCGTTCGAATTCTCGTATCAGGATGGAAAGTTTGGAATCTTGAAAGGAAGGAAGATAGAAAAGATAACGGCGTCTTAGAAGATCACGAATAGGGCGAGTAGCGCGCGCGTGTCAGGGATGAAAGAGAGTGAGAGAAAGTAGTAAACAAGATTGGTAAGAACGAGAGGAAATGAAGCGCGTGAGACTTTGCGAGTGAGAAGCAAAAGATCTAGCTGAGCGTGAAAGGTTCAATAAAAGTAAACAAAAATTCGAAAGGGAAATATAAAACGAGCCGGGGAGCGCGGTGGTGGAGGAGCAACTTTTTCCGCGGTGGTGAATCCATATGGGAGCTTGTATACTGTATCGACGCATAATTGAAATGAAAATTGTAATCCGAGTAATTAAAATAAAAGAAAATGCACATCACTGAGAAATTTTTCGAAATGAGCGACTAGCACGCGTTACGCAATGTATATCCTCTCTTCTGTTACTTATATACATATATAAAAATAAATAGGCGTGAATAGATAAATATTAATGATTATACTTATCGATTCATGCTTATGTATAATCATGTCTGTATTCCAGCAGGAAAATCTCCGAGATCTCTAAAGTAAAGCCATGGGGAATATAAGAAAGCAAGTGTAACTCCGAAATATATATAAAAAAATATACATATATATATATATATATTCAATCGTACACGTGAATCTATATAGTGCGCGCGTGTGTGTTGTACATACCACGAAATTATTGCCGATGCTTCGCGCTGTGTTATTAACGGCTTAGGGCTAGAGTTTAGCGGCTGATATTAATCTCGCGTATTATACCAGAACCCTCGTCTAGCTACGACCGAGTATGCATGTACATGAGAATGATGTCAAGTGATGTGTTAGCCGAGCGAGTCTCAGTCTGAATCAGAGTCGCGTGAATGGAAGCAATGGAGAGAGATAGAGAGAGAGAGAGAGAGAGAGAGGAGAGAAAAAGCGAGCGACTTTTCGGACAGGGCGAATGGAGGAGAGAAAGAGAGGGAGAGCATGAGCGTGAGATATAAAAAAACGTCTAGTATTGGCAATTGCAAGGATGAAGAGGACGCCGCCGCCGCCGCCGCCGCTGCCCCCCCACCCATAGTACTATCTTCCAGTGTTACTAGTAGATTCATTGTTGAGCGCTGAAAGTGATACTGATCAATAATTATTTATGTTATATGATTCGTCCTCGATGTTACAGAAAATCGTGTTTAATAAAAATTTAATTTGGACAAACAGATGTTTCTACCATTCATCTATTTTTACTTCCTACCGATCCTTTTACGTGATCTACGTTCTTTCTTGTTAAAAACATTACTTTAGGAATTGTTCAATTGCAAAATCGATGCATCATTATTATTGTGTAAATGTAACATGTATGTAAAATAAATATTGATCGTTATTAAAATAATTGATTCCAAAATTTATAAAATCAAAGCTTTTTCATACACTTACCTTGAGAACGCGATCATATCCAATTTTCTAGATTATAAGTTATAAAATAATCTATACTCATTTATTATATTTTTTTTTTCACTTTGCTAATTAGCTTTTTATAAATTTCATGTATTATTTTTTGTATTATTTGGTACCATAAAGAAAATGTTTTTAATTTACCAATTTTACTAATAACTTGGAATGTATTCATCTTAAATTCAGTAAAAATGTAAGTTATCTAGTAAATTAAAATTTTTGAAGAATGGATAACTATTTTAAAACTAAAATACATTTTTTTAATATGGGCATATATTATGATTACTTATTGGAACGGTTTTTAATATCCTTTAAATCATTTGGAATCTTAATATATGCTAAAATGTTTATTATCTATGCCATATAATCTTAATGAATGAAGCCCTACGTTAAGAATAACAATAAAATATTATTTAATGTACCTTGTAATGTATCGTTTATCATTATAACATTTTTAAAATGAAAATATTTAAGTTTTGTTAATAAGAAATATGGAAATTTAAAACCTCAAATTCAATTACTGCAATGTAGTCTTGAAGACGCACTTAATATCGTGAGCACGTAAAATTATTACGCAACACAATTGATACAACGCAAAACAACGCTAGATTACACATTTCCAAGGTAGGACGTGTAAAAACATTACCAAAGATTCGCTTTCACTGCTGACATTGATGTGTAGTCGATGACGTCACCGAAACAGTTTTTTAATTCACTTCAACTCTTTTCTTATTTTCTGTTACATTATTGAAATACATTTATTTTATAAAGTATCATAATTTATAGTTTAAGCTAATATCAGGTAACCATCAATAGAGATTAAATATTAGTGTTTTCTTTAAAAGGATGTGCACAGAAATTGCTTTTTATAAATTCTAAACCTAGGAGTATCGATATGCACAATGAAAATGTATATAGAACCCTGTAATTTACTTTTATTTTCTGAAATTGTTGCTTGATGTCAGTGCAATAAAAAATGATAGTTATCCTTAAAATATTACATTAATGAAGTTAAAACTGTTCAAGATCATTAAATTCATCAAAAAAACCAGTAAAAAAATATAAATTAAAAACTAAGTTATGAAATGAACTGATAATTTTTAATAAACAGATTATAAGCAAAGCAATTAGTGCAACTATTTGTAAACATACTTATCAGTTAAAAAATTAGTTAAATCAGATAAGAAAAATCTCATGTTTACAAAATTGTATCGTAAAACTTTTTAGCAAGGGTGTACTACGGAGAACCAATAATAAAGAACATATCAATTGTTGGTAAGACTGAATTTATTTAATTAATATTTGCAAAATGTAATTCCGAGATTTTTTAAGACAATATTCTCTAGAATGTCGCATTTAAACAATTTATTGTAATTACGCAATTTACTTCAAATTTTTACCAAATTTTAATTGTTTATAAAAATCTTGATTGCTCATCCTTGGGAGATGTTAAGAAAATTATAGATTAATTTAATACTACATTTAGCATGGAATTTATAAACTTGTGTACAAAATAAAATCCATTTATTCCTAAGTTTGTTTACTTAGCACAGAGTAAAATCTAATAATTCACATGATTCTTTGTGTTACCATAAGAAAAAAAAAAAAAAAAAAAAAAAAAAAAAAAAAAAAAATAAACCAACCAATTTTACTGCTTTTTTCAACCAAAAAAAGGGGGATAGGCACTCCATAAAATAAATGGTGTCATTTGTTACTTTTCAAGAAATATTTTATCTTTGACTAAAAAAAGTAATAAAAAAATTAAAAGAAAAATATCTTGTAACAAAATGATAACATTGCTTTTTCATTGAATATACAAAATTCGGTTTATCCTAGGAACAGTTTATTTAATAGAATTTGAATTTTTTTCTTGTTATATGATTTCGTTTCGATGTCCAAAATTTTATATGTGATCAATTAAAATTTTTTACTTATAATTTTTTTAATCTTTTTATCTTCTTTTTTTTTAATCTCGCGTCACTTTTCTCGCACTTGTAACACAATACATTGTCAATAATAATGATTATTCATGAAAAATTATAATCAAACAATACTGCTGAACTATTTTTTGATAATTCCTTACTTATCTTCTCTCTCGAGTACCTACAACTTGAATAAATTAAAATAAAAAAATCTAATAAGCGCCTGCCCATATTTGTAACAAATTTAAATGAGCAGAATGCCTTTTTACATAAAGTATTGTTGACGTGAAAAAATTGAACTTGTTTTACTTATATTCCTAGTTATGAAAGTTTCAATAATACCTAAACAATTTTACTTTTGAAACTTGAACACGACATTATTTTCAGTTCACCTCTGGAATAATAGAAACAAAAAATTAAATGAGCATGTTGAAAGAAAGTTCAGGACTCGTAAAATTAAAATATATTTTATGCAACAGTAAAAAGAAAAAACTGAAAAGAATAAAAAAAAAAAACTTATATTTTTTTACGTTTCTTTCTTTTGGTGTATTCCTGCGTGTATTACATTTACGAGTTTTAATGACATACGAAGCGAGATAGACAGAAAACGCATGAATATACCACAGATAGCCATTAAATATTACACTATAATGTCGCTACAGAAAAACTGTATGCCACGTGCAAACAGATACTTTTACGCTCAAATAAATAAGAATATTATGTCGCTACAGAGTGTGGATTATTCGAAGGGAGCAGTAATGAATTGTATCGAAGCGCGACGATTCTCATGCTCACTATAAATACATTTTAATCTCAATAGACAATGATGAAAATAAATTAATTGGTCAACAATTAATGACTCAGCAATGATGAAAATGTTATTATTACTGATTAATATAAATTTTCTTCGGCATGCAATTTCAAAAATTTTGAAAATAAAAAAAAATTGGTCGAGCTTTGGATTTCTTTTTACAATTTACGAGAAATCTTTCATCTCGAAAGAGTCGCCGCGCTGCGAAGTATCTATAGAATCAATTTTATCCCTTTTCGCCTTTTGACTTCTTTTCGCGCGGACACGACATTACAAACAAGGATATAATTTGCGTGTGAAAAATGGTATAAAGACGTATTTTTCTTTATTTTCTTTTTTTATCATATAACATTTGAACTTGCAGGACATTCAACTGACTTTTTGACAAAGGTACTAGTCGCGGTAAAGAAAACCGCTCTTTACAGAAGACGTTAACGGAAGATTGTTCTTTCATTTCTTTCATAAGTTTTTTATATTTTCTTAATATATTCGTGCAAAAAACGACTAGTCCCTTTGAACAATCGGTCGAATGTCCTGCATTAATTATTGCAAAGCAATAAATCTAACATAAAGTAATTCTGATACATGACGTCGCTCATTCATTTTTCTCATTTTTCATCCAACTCTCCTCATTTTTTCTATACGAATTTCTTCGCTTTTAGAGAATGGATACTTGAATAAACACTTGACTGCATTTAACCTTTTTTTTACTAACACTTCAGTCCGGCGATAACAGAAGTTGCTATGTACATACGCAATTGACTAAACAATGATTTCATTTCATTATTTTTTTTCCATGTACATATTAGTCAGTAAAGACTATTTATGCATACATGCAAAAATTCATTAATTTTTATTACAATTAAACTTAAAAGAAAAACAAATGAATGCGCTTCGTCGCGGAGGCGGCAAAGTGCGATTATTGCACCGACATCCAGGCAAAATTTTATTTAACGATCGACCGGGCTGAAGGTTACTAAAGCAAACGCCCGTATCTTTTTAATTTTTTTTTTTATTTTTGCTTGAGTCGCTCGAACATTTTTACTTGCCACTTTTAACTGTAATTCTACTATTTATGTATCTTGTTTAATGAATTATCTAAACTCAGAGGGAAATCCATAAAAAATAAGAAAGGAAACGAAGGTAAAAGGCTTGAAAAACTTTTGGTCGTTGACGGAACAACCGGAGGAGTTTTTTTAATAAATTACACCAAGGCTTGTTTATTTGTTTTTTCGTATATGATTTAGTAAGTGTCACTAGTTTTCGCTATTTTATGTTTTCTTCTTTACGTGGATGTGATGTTGGCTGCTGGTTGTTACATAATTCATTAATTGCATTCCTGTTGATTTTTTATTTCTTTCATTGGGCGCAGAATGGTGCAGCGAGTAGATGTACAGGCAGAGATGGTTTTTGATTGATGTATCTGTTTACTGATAATAAATCTCTCACTTTCTCGTTTTTACGTTTTAATTACCCGCTTAAAGCATTAAAATGGTTTTAATGCTTTGCTTTTACTCACCAGCTAGCCGACTTCTATCCTCTTTTTTAAGTTACACTCTTTGGGATTAAGGTCAAAGTTTGTTCGTCAGAAAGTCGATAATAGATCATTAATTGGACATCCTTACGAGTGAATGCCTCAAGTAATGTATTTAATTAATAACGTTAATACGCAGTAATAATTCATTATAAGTGTAAAAGTTGATACACAGAGATAACAGGCTGCTTCCTTCTAACCGCAGACAAAAAGACTTTATAAAACGTGGCACGTACACAATACTAGACAAAAACTTGGACAATACAAATCATCAGACTAATTTCATCCTATTTTCATTTTGACCCCTGTTTATGCTGCTTTTCATTTTATTATTTTCCTTTTCAATCTAAAAAAGGATTTATTTCTCTGCACCGATAGTCATTCGCTGGCCCATTTTATTTTTTTCCATTTTCTTCTCTCATATAAATCATAATATTTAATATTGAATTATCTAAGACATTAAAACTTCCTGCTCGCAAACATTGTCGAGCGCCACTCGTAGCTCTACGTTTCATCGTTAAACTTTTACTATGTTTTCTGTCTTTTTTCACTATTTTAAACTTTGCTTTCGCGTCCATCAATAGACGCGTTTACAGTATTTCTTAAATTTTTGATTGCTGGAGGGCACTGACAAGCTCACAGGATGCTTGATATTTTTTTAATAGAGGCAACTTAATCGATGAAACCAAAACCTTCGGCTCAGCTAGATTATGAGATAGTAAAAATCTATCGCAAATCATAGAAATTTTATATCAGGACCTCTTCCCTCCCGGGGCTTCTTCCACTTCCTAGTTATCTTTATCATCTTCATCTTCATCCTCATCCTCAGATGGTTGCTCTGCGAGCCATGTTAGCCAAGCATTTACCTAAGAGACAAATTTTTCGTTATTGATTTGAATAAATATAGAAAGTATTTCCAGTAAAGGTAATAATTTAATGAAAGAGTATTATTGAATGTAAGAGATAAAAGCGTTGATTCGTTGATAATTACCTGGAACAAGGCATCACCCTTTCCTGGATAAGCATCGTTAACATCTTCCTTCCAGCGCATAAAGGCATCTTCATCGATAATTGAAAGATCGTAAAGTGCTATGAACCAACGCAGCAGCATTCCCTTGGGGAAGTTGTGCGACAAGCAGAAAACTTGCAACGAATGCACGGCAGTGACCTGCGATTCGATGGTGGGCAGAAGTGTTTGCAGCATTCGCTGGTATTTACCCAGCAATGCTAACTCCTTCTCCTGCAGGGATTTCTCAGGAATGGCTGATGGATTGGTTCCAGCTGGGAATGTTGTTTCCTATTTTTTTTTTTTTTTAATAAATACATTGAAATTAGTTTGTTTATTCGCTTTCAAGAAAATGTATTAGAGTAGAAGAGGTAACAAACCTGAGTGATATATTTCAGCAGAACAGTCATAAGTGCGTTGATGAATCCTGGATCAGAATGGTGTGAGGGGTCGAGCTTCTCTTTGATCCACTTGTAAAGGCTGTTGGGTGCGGGGTCAGTCTCCAGCTGTTTCCACATGTCACCCTGGATTCTGAGGAGAGGATAGAGGAAGGTAAGATCTCTGTCCTCGAGAATCTCGCCGAGGCGCTCCTTGGTCTTCTCGGCCTCGGGCAGCTGACTGATGAGATTGACCTTGCTCTCGTTGAAGATCTGCGTGAGAGCGGCCTTGCCCTGGCTCTTGTGCAGCTGCTGCAGCGTCAGCAGGAAGAGGGGATAATGCTGGCCGTTTTCGGTGACGGAAGCCAGATCGGCAAGCTGCATCATGCCATCAACGATGGCTCGCGCTGTCAGTTGGGCGATGTGCGAGGCGATGCAGGGTATCGCGCTCTCCTTCTCCGCCATCGCGTTCACGAGCTCCTTCCAGCCATCGTGGAACTGCTGGCCGTTGATGTTGCCGTCCTTGCGCATCTGATTGACGAGGCTGGCCGCGAGGTTGCGCTCGGCATCGTTGCGCTCCAGGCTGTTGGAGTAGATGGTGTAGACGGCGTAGCGCAGGAAGCGCTCGGGAATCTTAAGCTCCTTGAAGGCCGTGATGGCGTCCGGTATCTGGCCGTGATTGACGAACTCGTCCATCATGGCGTTGACCTTCTTCATGACCTCCTCCTTGGTCGGACCCTTGTCCTTGCGCTCGCGGTTCTTCTCGCGCTTGTCCAGGGGACCCTGCTTGATCACGATGCTAGCCGGCGTCTCCTTGGGCAAGAGCGGCGGACTCGGCTTGCGCATGGCGGTCGCGCGCATGAGCGGCGACTCGGGGATACGCCCGGGGAAGAGATCGATGCCTCCTGCGGAACAAGAGCCAATGGCCACATTACTTGGCTGAATTGTCAGCTGAGAAGATAGGGGGGCATAAGAGGTCGTGTATACATACCGTTGTTGAGAGGCAGATTGGGGCTGAGGTTGGGTTGCTTGAAAGTCATAGAATTGGCAGAGGGCCTGAAGGAAACTTCTTCGGGGGGTCCAATGAGCATCTTGTTTTTGTTGAATCTGACCGGCTCCTTGTTGCCGTCTGAAAGCAGAGAGCGCGCGCGTTAGTTGGGGCGAAAATAAAAAAGAAAGAAACGAAGAGAGGCTCAAGGCAGGAAAACTCACTGTTGTTGTAGTTCTGGGGCGAGTTGTGCTGCTGCTGGTTGTGTTTGCCTTGGTAATTGTTCTGGTGTCGGTTCTGGTTGGGGTAGAAGTTGGCGGGCTGGTTGCGCTGGTTGTGCCTGCCGTAGTTGGAGCCGACGGAGGCGGGGCTGCCGGGCCCGAAGCCGTTGGGACTGAAGGGCGAGCTCATGGCGAAGCCGGGCGTGGTGAGCGGTATGATGCCGAGGCTGTCGACGTCCAGGCTGACGCGGCCCATGCGCCGGAAGAGGTCGCTGCCCATGCCGCGCGGGCCGTTGTCGTCCCGGTTGCGGTTGTAGTAGCCGCCGGGCCCGGAGCCCGAGCCCATGCCCGAGCCGCCCCGGCCGTGCTCGTCGTTGTCGTTGCGGATCTGGTTGATGGGCATGGGGCCCTCGGTGCTGGTCGCCTTGCGCGGCACCCAGCCGTCGGCCCTCAGCTCGATCACGTCCCTCAGCATGAAGCGGATGCGCAGCGGCAGCTCGCCGTTCTTCGCCAGCCGGCTCATGCGCTCGAAGTACTGCTCCATAAGCTGGGCGCCCTTGTCGGTGTCGAGGATGCGGCCGCAGGTGCGCATGATCTGGCAGAGGCACTCGATGTCCTCGGCGGGGTCCCCCCGGGATCCGCCACGCCTCTTATCCAGTAGCTGCAGGATGCACTTGTGCAGGATCGAGTTGCTGACGATCTCCAGCTTGCCGAGCTCGCCGATGAACTTGATGTTGCCCAGCATCTTGCGCTTGGCCGTCTGCCGACGCTCCTCGTCCTCGGGGGTGAGCTCATCCTGCCGCTCGAAGGCCTCGTTGGCCTTGGAACGGTTCTCGAACTCGAAGCGGCACTTGTTGAGCAGCAGACGCGTGAAAGTGCTGTCGGTGCAGCGCTTGCCGGGCTCGAGGTGGTGGAGTCCTCCGCGTCCCTGCAGACCCTGCTGTCCTGCACCTTGCTTCTGCGAGTTCTCGAAGTTCGCAGCCTCCTCGGACAGCCGCTTGCACAGCTGTGCGTACATAGAACTGTATTTCGGTTCATCGAGAGCTTTTTCGAAGATCTGCAAGAGAAAGAAGAGGCGCTCGTTAGCTACCCGCGCGTGACGTTTCCCCCTTCCGCGTCTCTCTCTCTCTCTCTCTGCGCGTACTCACCAAAAATATGACACCTTTGAGTATTTCATAGGAATTAAGCTCAAGGTTGAGCAAGTCGTTGCTCAGCTTTGCGAACTTTTCCGGTGTGAGCTTGTTAAGAATGCCCCGCACCTTTCTATAGATGACATCATTGCGGCTTTCTGGGCTGAGCGCATCGCGTCTAATAGTTGAAGGAGGGATCCAGCGTTGCTCAGTGGATAGGGAGCGAATATCGTCCCTGGAAGGCATCGAATCTTTTAGTTTAGGGGGTTGGAACTGACAGTGCGCCACGCAGGAAAGGTTGTTTAATGTTTTGTGTGTGTGTGGTTTTTTTATCGTGAGGAGGGGGGGTGAGAAAAAAAATTTGTCTTTTTCTTTCTTTTATGTTATGACGTGTGATAATGCTTTGAGATTAAAATATTTTTTTGAGAGGAAGCTTGGTTAGAGCCAAGTAACTATGCAGGCCCTGACCTTCCTCCCGAGACACGAGAAACACCCCCCGGTCCTGTGGGGTTGTCCGTTGTTGCGCGTGTTTTGGCCCCCAAAACGATAAATCACAGCACACAGATCTTCCGCGGGGAAGCTGAAACAGAGGAAAATACAAGAGGTTAGATTTTTATTTTCTTTCGTTGTACAGTTGGTGGTTACTTTATAGGAAAAGGCATATTTTTCTACGTTTGCTTGGTGTATATATACATAGGACAGGTATGTGACACAGCATTCCGGAAGGGGAAACCCGCTGACGAGAGTAATCGATTCGCTGAGAAATGGGTCTACCAGAAACGTTGATTATGAAAGAAATGAGAAGATAGTGATATAGCTTGAGAAAACATACACGGAAAGAAATTTGGGGTTAGGAGATTTCGATATTACGGATTGACAAACTTCGAATAAAAGTAGAATCATAT
>JAYJLV010000027.1:8217787-8244355 GCA_036873485.1 Torymus texanus | reverse complement strand
TATATATAAGCTATATTTATCATCTCATTGCTTTAACACATAATGAGCAGAGCATTATGCAATACAAGAGATAAGTGAGAAATTGCTACGTTACCTCGCCGTTTCCATCGTAATAGAGGAGGTGCTGGCGAGTGAGGACGAACCAGCGCTGCTTGTAGTTGATGGGTGTGAAGCGCTTTTTGTTCTGCGAGCGCTTCACCATGTAGCCCTGCCTCACGATGTCGCTTTCCTGGGGCTCCAGCTTTCCATCCTTCCCTGCCATCCCTCGCATGAGTGTCGGAGTTCAGCCTGCAATAGATCCAAACAAACTTTTGACAAAAAATCAGTGTAGCAAAGGTAGCTTTCTACGGCGCCCTTTCTATTAAGAAGCTTTACTTATACGACGATCTTTTAGTTAAATCGAAAAGATATGGCTCGCGACAGCTGTTAGTACCAAGCTGTTAGTTTCGTTGCTGTAAACATATCATCAGTATTTAACATTCCTATAGCAAAGTCAATTAAAATTATCAAATATATATTTAACTTTTCAAAGAAAGCTGCAAAACGATATAGTTACCTAATTGGGTATTAAGATTGTAACGAGACTGCATTTAATACAATGTTTTCCGTGAAATATCACCGCGGTCGTCCTGCCTCTTCTGAATACGTGACGAGAATCTCATTCGCAAATTGATGTAAAGCTCGACAGAAAAGTTTTCAATCGCATTATCCAGGAGAATAGGGACGAGAAACGTCAAGACTGTCATGCATTAGTGCTTATTAATAAAAGTTATAATGAGCGCTAGGAGAGCGAGAACAGTAAATAATATGCGGGTCATTAAACGCTAATCGCTTATTACCTCCTTACTCGGAGACTCTTATCACACCGCACGATGGCAATTCCTCTTTATGCTTTGAATTCTGTAAAAACCCGCGGCGAATAACTTGCCATTCAATCACTCTTCATTAGCGGCAAAAAGCTCCTTAAGCCGAGATTAAATTTGTTCAAAATTAATTACAATAAATCACACTTCGCGTCTGCTGGACCAAACTCCCCGGCTCATTATTTACAATGGTCGCAGAACAGATTCCCCCTCCCCGAGTAACTTCCCGCGCGACCACTCCGATAAAGTAATTCAGCGCGCGCGGCGCTGGCTGAGATGACAAAACAGGAAAAACTTTATCGTGCCCATTCCTTCCCTTCTTCTCTTTCTCTCCCCCACTTTCCAGCTTTCCAGGCGCGTACAGTTTACTTTGATTTTAACGGACACGAGCAAAACGAATGTATATAAAAGTTTCTCGCCCTTTCTATCTTTCACGCTCACCGTTCCATTTGTTACAGAAAGTAAACTCTTCTTTCTCTCTTTTGCGCACAGAAGAAGTGCGCTTGCGTTTGCGCGAGACGAGAGCGCGGCGCAACAAGTGCAGTGAGCGCGCGCGATTCGGTAGCGCACAGCTGTAAAATAATCAGTGCGCACCGCGACGCATGTGGAGAGTTAAAAGGATTGGAAAACGAGGGAGGAAGCGCGTGTGCGAGTGAAAACAATCACGACGACCTTGAGCCTGGCTACAGTCAAAACGCACGCGACAAAGAGAAAGAGGTTCTTTTTATTTATTTTACTTTTCTCACGACGGCGTTGAGCTGAAGGAGGAAAGACGGAGAGTAACATTATAAGCTAAACGGCGGATGGACTACGACGGTGGCAGAGAAAAAAAACGGAAATGGGCGACGACATTATCTGCGCGCTTATGCACTCGCGCAAAAATGTTATCTTTAGAATTCCGTCGAAAGAGCGTACATTAGCGCGTGTATATATATCTCCGCATGTGCGCGCCGCAATTTTTCTTTGCATTCCGGCGTGTAATTCTCGCGGTATATAAGCGCAATGCGTTTCCTTTTATCGCTGTACAGATTCATTCACGCCAGCAGGGCTATTTTGGAGACGCTATTTTCGCGCGCGTGCATCGGGATATACACATTCGGGTGCTACGGTTATCGATCTCCTTCCGACTGTGAATCGATCGGCGGATCTTTAATGCGATAATTTTATCTTTACGCAGCATCAATTGGAACTAAAAAGCACTGCGCGATAATTGTTTGTTGTGATAAAGGGTTAGACTTCAGCGGAAGCCATAAAAACCGGTGGCTGTGAAAAGATAAAATGGGGCACTGAGCGCGCCCGACGCCGTTGTATAACACAAACACAAATTTAGACCCTCTACTTTCCCTGGAACTGTATCTCGCTATCTTTCTATATATACGTGGAGCGGGAGAGAGAAACAGACCTTCGAACGGAGCGAAGGCGCGGGGGAGAAGGAAAAAAGCGACGAGACGAGCCGTGAAATCCTCATGCATATTATAATGCGTGGACACGCACACACACACGCGCGTAAGGACAACTGAGAAAGAAAAATACCATTTCTCATCTTCGTCGCTGCCGCCGTCATCGCGCACAAAAGAATGCGTTTCCCGGCTCTCGAGTGGCCGTGCGCGCTCTTTATCTCCCCTACAGATGTATCGTTGAATAATACGAGTGTGTGTATCTCTCTCTCGCGCTGGCTCTCCCCGAGCGAGTTCGAAATAAAAGGTTCCACTCGTGCCAGCACTTCCAGATCGTTTTACGGGCGGCGCGCGAAAACCTGCATACGGCAGCGCGAAAAAAACCAAAACAACATGCGCTCTCTCCCCCCCCTTCTTATCGCGCAGTCTGTGTGTGACAACGGCACCTATACGCGCGCAAGCGAAAAAACTCCTGTTACTCACCATGCACACGGGCCGAAGACGGAGAGATACGATATTTTGCGCAGACGCACGCACAAGAGAAAGAAAAACAGCCGGTGGGAGTGCGCTGCAGCTATCGTCGGCCGTGGTTGTCCGTTTTCACGTGGGGCGCGACAACAATAACAGCCGCAGCAGCAGCGCCGGCGCTCGTGGCCGTCGACCTGTCAGAGCAGCAGCCCGCAGCAGCGCCAACTCCTCTCCCCCCGACGACGGCGACGACGGTCCAGCGGCGCTCCGGCGGCGACGTGTCCTCATCGAGAGGTGTGCGAGTGTGTGGAGGATGTGCAGCTCCGCTCCTGGCCGTGCGTGTCCACCTCCCCGGACACGCTGCGCCGCTCGTTCACACGCGCGCACAGGCACTAGGACGACGTCGAGGGTCGTCGCCGTCGGCGCATGATCCGCGCCACTGAGTAGTAGCACACTGTCGGCCGATCGGCTCGCCAGAGAAAGAGTTTAAAGAGTGAGTTTAGTGAGTGAGCGAGAGAGGAGACGGGGCGCAACGACCACCGCCGCCGCCGCGAGCGAGAGAGGAACAACAGAGGCGCGAGAGCGCGCGCGGACGGACACGAGAGAGAAGTGGAAAGAGAGAACAGAGAGAGAGAAAGGATAACGCGCGTGTGAGTGTGGGTAAGCGGGAGCGCACGTGTGTGTGAGAGAGAGAGAGAGAGAGAGAGAGCGCGCGGCGTTGCGCGATTTAACCGTGGCCTGGGTTGTGACGCTTTTCCAGTTGATTGGCTGCTTTTAAACGAAACCAAAACACCTTCCTATGCTTGCTGATTTCGCTAATATTTGAGGCTCTGGACTTCTTTGCTCGTGATCATGACAGGGAATTGCCTCTCTTAGTCATTTTAGATGGAAAACGTTAAGAGGTTTCTACATATTTTTCGGAGAGTGGAAAAGCGTCATATTATTTCTCGCTGCGTACGTATGCACGAGTTGCGCAGAGAGAGAGAGAGAGAGAGAGAGAGAGGGAGAGAGATAAAGAATGACGGAGAGAAGTAGGGACATATCCTTTCAGGTAGCTTTCAGCCGATCGCGAAGAATTTGTAAATTTCCCAGATCATCGCCGGCTATTTACATAAAAAAAATTATGTATGCGAGGAAAATTAAAAATAAATTCAAATGACATGAGATTCGGATGACTGTTTTTTTGCGCTGTGGTCCAAAATCGAGTTTTGTCCGACTGAAGCATTCAACTTTCTCTCCGAATGATACACACCTAGATATAATATGCAAAATAAATGCTAACGGCGTTGTCTATTAATTAAAATATTTGGAGCTTAAAACAAATTGTTTCTAGTTTTTAGACGCAAGCTATATGTAAATCCAGCTAATATTTGTACCCGAGTATTTAGCGAAATGAGACGAAGAGTACTGGGGACAGATATGCAAATTATTAATGTAAATTATTTTTATTTAAAAAATCAGCTGTGAACAAAGCCCGGAATCTTGGCAACACTGTGTGGGTGCTACCTGCTACGCTACGGAGAGAAAGAGTGGGAGAGAGCAAGAGAGAGATGTGGTGGCGTTGGTAGCTTGGGACTTGGGAGTGGGAGAAACACTCGTCGAGTTCCTATATAAGATGACGTCGCTCTTGTTTTTCTTTTGCTGACTTAGTTTATTGCTGATTTTGAGCAAATACCGTGCGAAGAAGTTCGTTGTACAACATTTCGAAAAACTGAGATTTCACTCAAATTTTCATTACAGTTTGGATGAGTCTAAATGCGCAGGTAAAGCCTCGGAGCTAAGACCTGGCTCTGTATTCTATTTCTAACCTTAAAAGGTAACGACATTTACCTATTAAATATTTACAAAAATTTCTGCATTATTCTTTTATTCTTATACATTACAATATTATTCGTAACTTTATTAGTTACTTGTTTTACTATTTCTATTATATTTATCATTTTATTATAATAGTGTTACTTTATTACTCTAAAATCAACGTGCATTCTAAATAAATGATATTCTACAGTTGTACAGTTAATTTTAGTGGAACTATGACAATAATATTGATATATTGAAAGAAAAAATTACAAATTATTAATCTATAAATCAGTTTACGTTGTAGGAAAATTAAATTCAATAAAAATATAAATGTGAAGTTATGTATTTAATAATATAAATATCAATAACTTAGTGGTCTATAATTAATTTATTGCTTAGTATCTCTTGACAAGACAGACACGACTATAGAGTTGCTCCAAAAGTTTTATTTTTTTTTTTTAATTTTGGGTATGCTTTGAGGTAGATATTAATCTACTTCATTGGTCAAAATCAGTAGTAAAAGAAAACAAGACTTATTTGTATTAAAAATTATGTTGTACTACATTGGAATATTTACTTGCAATGAAAATTATACTTTGACATAAATAATTGGAGCTAATCTAAAATAATAACATTTTGAATAAATAATAATTACTTAACTTCTTCTTCTTCTTCAATTTTAATTGGTTACGTCTTATCTGCTTATATTGCAGCGGTGACTTAAGCCATATACTTAGCAGTAATAAAAATAAAGTAATACATTTAGAGGTCCAAAGCAAATATATAGGTTAATGAAATCTGTCACACATCCATATCCGTCAGAAGTCGATCATTAATTAATCACATGTAGATAATAATAAATTTAAAAAAAAAATCCATGTGCTTGTTTTACATTCATTCGTATGAAACTCCTTTGTAAATAGTAACATGAATATATAGATAAGTAATAACTGCCAAATTTAAACGACAAATAATATTGTACAACATGTACATATACTGTTTTACAGATTTATTCTGTATGAATTGAATTAAAAGTATTTCACACTATAGTAGACAATATGTGATGATAAAGTAATGATATTTAATAAATCAAAAATCATTAATATTTTTATGATACTACTAAATATATAAGGAAGTTTATAATATTTTATTTATCAAGTTAGTTTGTGATTTTAAATATATTCATAAATAATGTATCATAAATCAAACCTAATGGCCATCATATTGTTAATCTTTAAAAACTTTCGTGTAAATGCAACAAGGTAAATTTTGTGTCATGTTGTGACAGACTTTTAAAAATCAAGCATACTGGTGTGGATTTTTTTAACGAACCATACCTTGAATTACAAAAATTCTTTTTTTTAGCATATATTTGTTTATAACAATCCTACTCGATTTAAAGTTTAAGTCTTTTACTACATGAAAATGCAAAAAATTTCAAGATTTTGCATAGAAGATAAAAAAAAATAGTGAAAATACAAAAAAAAATGGATGCCAATATATCGGCTCCTGTGATTGAAAGAGCTAAGGACAGAAATATTATTACTTGGATATATACCTTTCATAGTCAATATGTTCAATACAAAAAGTAACAAAATTGTATATTTAAAACTTTTATTTTAATTTAAATTATTTTGCAGGTTCTTAGACAAAATTGAATAATGGCTTCTTCTGATGCTATTCAAGTGAGCTCTCTGCCGTTACCTCCAGTTCAATATATTAATCTCTACACAGATGAAAATGTTAGGCGAAATAGAGCACCAAGGCCTCCACCACCTATTCATGACAATTATTCTATGTTTGGTAATATTTTCAATGCCGATGATGTAATAATTCGACCTCTAGAAGCACAGGGGATAAAAAGGTTGTATCCACAACATTTTGATCGGAGAAGAGAACTGAAGAAATTAAATCATTCCTTACTCGTCAATTTTTTGGATTTGATCGACTTATTAGTCTTATGTCCAGAGAGCCCAAAGAGAGCGGAGAAGGTAATAATTTTTAAAATGATATTTAGAAATATTTAAACAATACATTTTATACCTTAAAATACTTGGTAGTAGCCAAGTATTTTAAGTAGAATAAGGTTAGAAAAAGATAAAAACAGTATTTACTAAAAACTAGGTAGACCACCATATTCCCATTTATCTTGGCTTGAAACATGTGGAGTCAAATTACTCCTGTTATGCCAGGATTATGAGATATTTCATTAATTTGATCAATGAAATAAAAAAAAAAATAATAGAATAGTATATTATGTGAATAATGAAAAAAGCAATTCTTTTTCACATGCTTTGGTTTTTCATGTTCTTTTTCATATTAATATGTGCAATATAGATTGTTCTTTAAGGTGGCTTCAGTGACTACTTAAAAATATAAATTAGGATCAAACTTTGAAAATGATATAGTTGAAACCTTTAACTTTTAATTGTCACAAAGAAGAAGTAGGGTCAACATTCAAACTAGAAAAGAAATTGCATTGCAAAATGTTCACTTCAAACGAATTTTATGGGAATCTAATTGGGAATAAAAGTTAAATCGCTTGTTCTAAGTAATAAAAAATGTGTTTTTAGTAAAAAAAAGTAGATGGTTATGGAATTTGAAACAGCAATTGTGACAGTATAAAAAAGTATACATAAATATGCAATTTAGAGAATAAATAACTGTCAAAGTACAGAAGTATACTTTTTGGGAGTGCTCT
Organism: Torymus texanus; assembly: GCA_036873485.1. Classification (NCBI taxonomy): domain Eukaryota; kingdom Metazoa; phylum Arthropoda; class Insecta; order Hymenoptera; family Torymidae; genus Torymus; species Torymus texanus. The sequence continues at coordinate 8,237,126 of JAYJLV010000027.1, read as the reverse complement.
CATGAGGTGAAACATTTTTATTGTTTTATTATTGTTGATATTTTTTGTATACATTATTTGCAGTTATATAGGTTTAAATTTAAAGCTTTAATTTTGTGAAAAACTTTAAACATTAACTAACCAGTGGGATCACTGCTTGATACAATATCAATAACTGGACAAGTGTAAAGTTGGCCAGCCAAGTATAGCGAGTTATTATTCACTTTTTTTAAAAGAGTACCTAAAATGACTTTCTCACATGCCATTTTCGCATGAAAAATCAAATTTCTTGCCAAATGTTTTGAAAAAATTATATACATCATAATTATAAAAGTTGAAGATTTAAAAAAACATTTACTTCTCTTTATTATAGGTTGAAGACTTGAGTTTATTATTTATTCACATACATCATCTCTTAAATGAATTTAGACCTCATCAAGCACGTGAAACTTTAAGAGTAATGATGGAATTACAACGAAGACAACGAATTGAAACTGCAGTTCGTTTTCAAAAACATTTAGAAAAGGTATTTTATTATTATACTTATAGACAAATTTGACTTAAAATAAGAAACACATTTGTTTGATATAATTAAAAAAATTTATTCTGTATAATATTTTACATTTAAAAATTTAGAATACAATTTTGAAAAATCTTACTTAAATAAATTGTTATTACAGGTTCAAGAAATCTTACAAAATGCTTTACAAATGTTGCCTGATACTTCAGATCTGGATTCAAAGCTTTCTGTTAATACAGAAGGTATGGAAATAGATAGTGAATTAAGTGCAGAACAACAAGCTATTGATCCATGTAGTCCAAGTGATCGCATAATGTGCAAGGTGATTGACGATATGCTTATGTCTAATGGACTATATTAAAGACTGATTATTTACGTATTTATTATAAGTTTACCTTAAGCTATTGAGTTATATAAAAGTGTATATATTGCGCCGATAAAATAAAAACACAATTTAAGAATTAAAAAATGTTTTATTATGACAATAAGGATTTATCTACAGAATTACACAAGTAGCATAACATTTTGAAATTTGAAGTGACTAATGGAGGGGAAGGAGAGAGGTGCTTTGAAAAAAATAATTTACTCACCTTCAATGATGGCTACTGTGAATGACCTAAATTACATACAAATTGTTTAAATAAGCTGTAAATCCTAGTAAATCTGAAAAATAATAATACTAATAAATTAATTAGTGCTCCTGGAATCCATATACGGGGCCACATCAATAGTTATATAAGATCTGAAAGATTAATTTCAAATATATGTTTCAATCCTTCTCCATCCTGGTATTTATAGGAAATTGAAACTGTGAAAACAATATTAATTACTATGTATAAACCAAAGAAATTGCTAACCAATTTATTTTGATTCTAATAATTATAAATATTAACAAAAATAATAAATTTTTAAAAAATATAAAAAACAAAATATATTTTGTGGTTTTTCATTTCTTTGATTTAAAATGTCAAATTATTAAGCAAAATTGTGCCATGAAACCACGTGACTCCATTATAGTACTGCACCTGTTAACACATATTTATTAATATAATTATAAATTTAGAAAAAGGAAGGGAGAAATGGTTATATGTACTAAAAGGAAAGGAGTTCATAGTTTTCAAAAGTAGGATGGGAATTCGGAGACACGTTACACAAAACAGAACTCGCCACTTGATACGCTTGATTTGCAACGACAAAATTCGATCCGTTTCTCCTATCTGGCTCTTCTTTTTTATGCTTTGTTAGGATGCACACTGAATTCTAATTATAAATATCGCTTTTTTTGAATTGATGCGTTCTTGTACTTAGTTTTTTCAGTTTTACATAAGGAACGAGCCATTTCCTTCAGGTTTATCGTTCGCGCTTAGATTCGAAAATCAATCAAAATAGCATGTTCTACGAATTTTCGACTCATAACACATCACGCAAAATCTAAATACACCTGACTTCACTTTCTAAAAAACTTGGAAGTTCCTGGCGCACTAGGCACAACATAAAAGTCGATTATGCACTTGTAAAGCTTGATCAGATTTGTGACATTACAGTTAGCCTGCGAAGTACATTGCTTCCATTGCTTATCTCACGAGAACGCTAACTGATCTAAATTATAATTTTTAAAGTCAAAAGCTTAAATAAATCGTTATTACGCCTCCACGGTAATTGTTTCTCAGTACAAAATCATTTTAAATATATCGAGTAATATCGCTTTTTCGCTATGAAAAAAAAGTTCATTTCCGCCTCGTCACTCTACTAAAAGTTCTTTCCGCTCCATATAGAAAAGCATGTCGCTGGTTTAGTTTAGTAACCACACCGTTTTTCATTCACAAATTAATATGAGTTTTTCCTCCAAGTACCACGTCCACGTGGTCTAAATCCACCACGACCACCTACTTTATTGTAACGATTTTGGAATCGTCCACGATTACCTAAAAAAAAAATTAATTGTTGAATAAATTCATGTTTTTTTACGTGTTTAATATTTTTATACAAAAATTAATAAAGATGTTTTTCGCTTTGCGTTGTTATGGAAACCATTAATTTTTTATAGAAAATCAATTGATAATTACCATAATTTGATGAGATGTTTGAACTGTATTTTCCACTTGGTGGTGTATAAAGTTGTTTATTATTTCTTGGGACATCTTCCTTTAAGCGTTTGTTTGAATTATTCGTGTTGCTACTTCCGTTTCCAAAAGTAATAGGCGTATGTCTTTTTATGCCAGTTGCAGGTTTCTCATTCTAATAGAAAATAAAAAAAATTACATTACCCATTTTACAAATAAAAATTTGTATTAGTACATTATCTATTTTTTTAAATAAATGAAGTTGAATGAATTTAAATATTCTACAACTATGCTATATTATTGAATATTTAAAATGTAAGTTATTCATTTTAAATGACTGCTTTATTTTTTAAATTAAAAAATTTTTTATTTTTTTCATTTCTGAACATATCTATATTATTAGTTATCAAAATCTACATACCTTTTTGTCTTTGGTAATGATTGTCTTCCATGAAAGGTGAATGACACTCTTGAAACTTGGAGGTGAGTGGAATAAATCTTTGATAAGAGTATTAATATTGTTTGTCGTTTTTAAAGCAATAACTTTTAATTGGTTTTCTTGTGTTTTTAGTTCTTCTTCAGTTTTACCATTAATGGCTTCTCTTAATTTTTGAATATATCCTTGAATCCCTCTAGCAAAATATTGTAGTCTTAATCTGAACTCTTTTAACTGTTCTGGATCTTTCGTCAAAAATTCTGGTGTTTGTTTACATATCTTGTGAAATGCAAATATTAAACATTCTACATGACTGAATTGAAGTTTTGGCACTTCAGTGACCTCTGTGTCCGGTGGAAGTGGCATGAATGTCTATAAAATAAATTTAATATTAATATGATAATTTAAATTAATTACTTTTGTTATTATTAATTATTAATATTATTGGAAGTAGGAAAATATATATTTACAATTAATGCATTGTACAATTGTTGTACTTTTTCTTCTGGTTTCTCTATCTTTCCACTATATTCTGCCAATTCAGCAAGTAATTTTAAAAGTTCTAGCTGTACATCTCCTCCATCAGGCGAACTAATTAATGATAGATGTGGTAAAACTTGCATACAAATATAAGAAACGAATTTGGAGGAATCAACTCTAGACTGTGAAATGAAAAAGTTATATTTTTGTATATTTATTTTATAAATGATTTATTATTTTATAGAATCAAAGTTTTGAAATACTTACACTAAAGTATGGAAGAGCGTGTTTTATACATTGAATCAATCTACTGCACTGCTCCAAATTAGTGTGTTTGAATGGCACAGAAAGCTCTGCTTGTTCAATTGTTATTTCTACTAATTCCTGTTGTCCAATGACTGTAGATCCCAGTCTGGTCCATGCAAGTATATTCATAATGTTATGGAATTCTTCAGCAGTAACATCTTGTAGAACTTTCTTACACTCTGTAATAAGTACTTCTTCTGCATCTTTAGTGATAATATCATGTCCTAAAGTTTTAATTTTTGTTGATAAATATTTGATGCAGTTTTCACGTATACGGTCTTCACCATTAAGTATTTGAGCAAAAAATCCAGTAAGTGCTCCTAAAAAATATTATAATTTTATTTATTTAATTTTAATTCTAATCTTTCCATATAATTTATGTAATATATATAGTTTAAAAAAATAAAAAAATACAAACCTTTTGGATCATGTTTAATCAATGTCATAATACTGTTATGAACTACATCCAACTCTGAAGAATCCTCAGCAAGTAATAGTTGACTTAATATATCTGCTATTCTAGGTGTATGCTCTTTATTGTCCTTACACAATGCTGGTAAATCTTTTATTGCTTGTTTTCGTATCTAAAAAATAAAAATTAATATTACATTAAAATACAATCAAATTATTATTTAAAATTAAAATTGAATTGTAGAAGTAGTGATGTATATCATAGAGATTTCAAACCTTTTCTTGAACAATTATGAGAAATTAAATTAGAAATTAACCATATAGAGACAATTTAATGGACATTTTTTACTAAAATAAAAAATATTAAAAGAAACTGAAACAATTATAAAACTAAATTTAGTGTTCCTGCATTTTAAACATTTTTCTAGTTCCAAGTAGTTTTAAGTAATTTTGTTTTTACTATTTGCATGCATATATATAATTTTTAATAAATCAGACATAAAAATCGAATTCAGGTTCATTGGTATTTTTTTTTTTTTTTTTTTTTTCTAATACTAGAAGTGTCAATGCGCGCTGTGTGCACCATATCGTGAGCCAATCAAATTTTACATGTCCATTTCAAATCGACCAATCACAGTCACACCTTTTTTGATGATTCTGGGACTTCAGTTTGTACAGTTTTAAGTCTCACTTTTGTGTTTTTTTACAATAATTTTATAAAAATTTGGAATTTTTATGAGCTCATCTCATTATAGCTATGGTGGTTGGGAATCTATCTGTGCTCATTAAGGTTGTATTGGCTATACAATCTATACCAAAAGTGATAGAAATATGGATAAACTTTGATTCAATGTCAAATACTTTTTTGTGTAAAAAAGTACTCAAAATTACATGTAGATTACTTTTCACAGCTTTCTTCGAATTTTTTAAAGATTTTTACGCTACTTTTGGATGTGACTGTACATATTTCAAACTTAAGAAGAAAAAAATCAGCTATTTTATAAGACGTATTTAGTCTTATTTAATCAATGCCTTATTTAATCAAACCATGAGGTAATATTTAGAAAGATTTTATAAGTCAATTAAAATCATCAAATACTTCAATTTACTAAATAATTTAATAAATAAGCAGTTGACAAAAAGAAAAGGAAATCTGGAAGTCTAAAACGTTCTTTGTATTTTCGTTATAACTTTAATACTAGATCGCAAAAGCAGGTTGATTACAATTGCAATCGATTACATAGGTTTAATTGATTATGAAAATGACAAGTTCAACTACAGAATATTTTTTCAAATCACAATAATAAAAATGAAAAATAACAATAAAATTATAATTTAACAAGCTAAAAACTATACTTACAGACATATCTTCATCCTCACACAAATCCAAGTGAGCATCAATAGCTTTATCTGCTAGTTTAGGAAAATGCCTGAAAAACCTCGCAATAAATTGAGAGGCTAATCGCTTTTCTTTTGGAGTGCCTTTAACTGCCTTTAAGATTTCTAAGTATTCTGCTTCATGCTGAAAAAAAGTAAAGCATAGATTATATAGATTATAAATAAAGTAAAAGTTTCACATATTATTAAATTAATCTTATATATTAACTTGGAAAGCTCTTTGAAATTTTTTGTATTTTATATGGAAGAGAAAGATATACAATTTCTTAAGAATTGTTTACAGTAAACATTAAGTAGACTCAATTTATCATTGAGATATATCCTTGCATAGTGAATATGTAAGAATACGAAATGATTGTTGTGATTCATTTCAAATATATATCTAGAGTATTATTATATTTTAGTATCATTGATAAAATAAAAATTTTGAACACAAATGAATTTAAAATCAAATTATGGAATTATTACATAATAATAATTTTCTATAAATATAAAAAAATATTTCATTCGACATGATTTTAATTTTTAATTATTATAAATAAAATTATGGTTTTATTTTATACGAAATAGTCATGAAAATGAATCAACTAGAAAAAAATTAAATGTACCATATAAAATAATAAGAATATAGCTGATATATAATTACATGGCTACATACATTTTTGAGATTATAAGTTATATAAAATGAATTTTCAAATCATTCTTAAAAAACCGAAGTTAGTATAGATATATTATATGCTTTTTGTAAAGTGCAACAATAAATTTGACTCCAAGAAAGTTGTCATAACCTCCTAAATCATGGACACAAGAGTATAACCAATCGCAAAAAATCAGATTATCAAAAATTCAACGACACGTTGGCGTTCTATAAATACGTATCAATGCCTGTACGTATAGGAAAATTGATAACCAAAAATCGCCCCTCATGACGCGTGCCCTAATAGTTATCTCCCTTGCAACGGGCACGCGCACACATAGCCTCAGTAAGAAATATATACTTAGGATCCCCATGCGCAAGTGTTATTCAATTCATTTCCTAAACTGTATGCAAATGCGGCTTTCTAATTTACCCCGCATGTACGTAGACACGCATGTGTTCAATTACATCAGTCGCCGTTCCCAGATCATGCATAGTATTTAGTATACATGCTGTGTATATGTACATGCACAGTTGGAAAAATGCGTAATGACACTTACCTCAGACAGCTTCTCTTTGGCGTCGGCGAGGACGCCAAAATTCTTGTACAACTTCTCGATGCTGTCGGTACTCATGATGACGGTTAACACTATTGTCGAATTCTTCAAAGACGACGACGAGGAACTCGCATAAACCTGAAGATGAAACTCGAGGAGACTAAACTGTGAACGCGGAACTTCTAATGCAAGCGGATACTAAAAAACGAAGCGACGACCGGTCTTATACTTTATAGACACCGAATATGTGCAGATCAACCACGCCGACAAGAAAAGCCCGGATAGACAGAAGATGGCCGGCCAGTACGAGTTAGCGGGAGGTGGGGGGAAGAGCGGTTACCGCTCGGCGGTTCGATCTTCGATGGCAGAGTCCTCTTTGATCTGGACGCGCGATACACCATTGCTACCAACTTTTCTGAAATATATTACAATGAAATAACAGATCAACGTTACCCAAAATATTAGCCAGAACTAAGAAAATGCTATGTGTTCAGTGGCGTCCTTCTCTTTTCCGATTTCCGTTTCAATATAATTTACTATTAAATAACTATTTCTGTCTTACTGAGGTTGAAATAGCAACAGTCAAAATGTTATGATGAGATATTTCAGCGAAAATTTATTTTTAGAATACTTATTTCTAAATTTTCTCTAATATTTTATCTACATGTTGCAGATATAAAATTATTGTTTGAAAAAATTGAATAATTTAAAAGGTTATTTCTATAATTGCCAATTCATTTATAATTTATAGAAACAAATTACATACAAAAATCATAATGTGGAATATCGACGGTACTCTATATATACTGCTGTCAATTAGATTTTACTTCTTTCCGGTTCTAGCGCTTAAATAAAACGAAATTTACTTTTTTGGTTGGCATACCTACCTTCAAACGCCACTGAAAATTTTAATGGACCAATCAGAATGGCTAATTCCACTGATCAATACTTACTCCCATCGATCACTTTAAATATTTCTATAGTGAAAATTTTTGCAATAAAGAGAAAATTATTTATAAATATAATTGAACAATGACGATAAATCATAAATTTATTAACGTACGAAATCTAAAATATAAGAAATGCAAAGATAAATTGGTTGCGAAAAACGCGTCAAGCGGAAGCAGACACAGTGGCGAATCTTACAGACCGGAAATGGTGAGTGAGCCAGGGGGCGCTGCTCTGCAGGCGTATGCGTGTAGCAGCACGAGTAGCAGCCAGCAGATCGCATCGCCCGCTGTGCCGGGTTTGCCCCTCGCACGCAGTATATATTGCGCCATTTTGTTTGTTTCTCCGCAGTCCATCACCCACCACTGGAAAAATCACATCGTCGTTGCACGAGCTGCTAGATCTACGCCAAATAAGTCCAGCTCAGTCCTTCTTAGCTGCAGGCTTCAATTAACCACAGCGTTTCACGAAATTATCTGTTGGAGCTCTCTCGCACTTGCTCCGATTCGTACGCTTATTAGAAGGAAGAAACATGTCGCACGGCGGTGGTAGAAACGAATGCCGCATCTACGTCGGTAACTTGCCGCCAGACATTCGCACCAAAGACATCCAGGATTTATTCTACAAATTTGGCAAAGTCAGCTTCGTGGACCTGAAAAACCGACGGGGACCACCCTTCGCCTTTGTCGAGTTCGACGATCCAAGGTTTGTTGTTTTACGATTTAAGCTAAGCGTTTCTTCTGTTGTCTTTTTCTTTTTTTGTATTATTTTGTGTTCTATAGTTATATATATATATATATATATCTAGTTTTAAGAAACAACTTATTCATTCATGCTAATAATAGTGAATCATTTAAATTTTAATTGCGCATTACGCCTCGAATGTAAGGCCGTTTACGAGAACAAGTAAGGAGTACCAAAGTGTTTTGAATCGATAAAATTAAGTTTAATTATTGCTTGTATTGTGTTCATATATCAGAGTGCTCTGATTAGAAGAGTCTGTCGAAAGCAAGGACTATTTTTTGTTGCATTGTGGTTCAGCAGTAATCAATAAAAAATAGGGTTTTTATTCACGTTACTTTGTTTGCTTACGACTGAATGTTCTAACCTGAGTAACAATTGACATTACAAGATTTTATATAAATTTGTTTTTGGTTGATATAGAGATGCAGAGGATGCTGTCCACGCGAGAGATGGATACGACTATGATGGATACAGACTGCGAGTTGAATTTCCTAGAGGTGGTGGACCGAGTAGTAATTTCCGAGGAGGCAGAGGTGGTGATAATAGCCGAGGTCGAGGTGACATGGGCAACTCGAGGGGCCGTGGACCTCCAGCTAGACGATCTCAATACAGAGTGCTTGTTACTGGACTACCTCCATCTGGAAGCTGGCAAGACTTGAAAGATCACATGAGAGAAGCAGGAGATGTTTGCTTTGCTGATGTTTACAAGGATGGTACTGGAGTTGTTGAGTTCTTACGCTACGAAGATATGAAGTATGCAGTTAAAAAACTTGATGACTCTCGCTTTAGATCACATGAGGTAATAGAAATTATAATTTAAAACTTAATAAGTTAAATACATTAAGATTGAAACTAAATAACATTTGTTTTTGTTTCAGGGTGAGGTAGCTTATATAAGAGTTAAGGAAGATCACAGTGGAAGTGGCGATCGAAGTAGAAGTGAAGATAGAGATAGAGGTCGCAGTCGTTCAAGAAGTTACAGTCCGCGTCGGAGAGGTTCACCAACCTATTCTCCATTGCGTAGAAATTATTCGCGATCGAGGTCACGTTCCAGGTCACGCTCGTACGATTAGAGTGTACGTATTGTATATACTATGCTCTATGATAACAATGATTCGACATACACTTGCTTCAGCGATGCGTCTAATTTGCGATCAAATTTTATTCATTGAAAAGCTCCAGTACTGAAAAGTATAAGTCTGGTTAAATTGTTTGAGTTTATTTTATGGAGCTTCTGAATACCGTATACATGTTAACCAACGAATTTACGAATTCACTGCAACTGATTGCAGTACTTTGATTGATTTGCTTGAATTTTTTTCACATGTAGAGATTTCCATATTCTCTTTTTTATTAATTTAATGAGCCACGAAGTGCTAATGAATAACAATCAACTAAAAAGATGCATTGAGTCACTTTGTACTTGTACGTTGTAATGAGATACATTCCTTTGCACACTTATAAAATTATGTACTTAAAGTACATCATAATTTCTTATTAATGAAGTCATCAAATTCTTCTATTGAAAAATGCTTTAGTACTATCAAAGTATTAATAATTTATTTTATAACGAAAGATAACCATAAAACATAATTAATTTTGTGTACAAAGACGTCACATGACGAAGTTGTATCTTGTTTCACCTGTTTTAGCTCCCTCAATGCACTATTCATTACAAAATAAAAGACATCAACTTTAGCTTTATGTCCAGTGTATTATAAAAAGACGCTTTTGAACATCTTTTATTTTCATTGTTGCGAGTTTTTTTAATCTTCTCGTTTAAAATGAATATCATTTATTCAGAATTTTGTCATAATCAATTGTAAAGTTGTGATATTTTAGGAGGATGTGAAACAATTTTTTTATTTTAATAAGAACGTATACAATTTAACAATTATAATTTAATTTGTTTATGGTTTATTGTTATCCACATCCTTTTAATAATCAAAAAATATTTATATTGGAGAAGAAATAAGCTCGCTTCAATTAACAGACATAAACTATTCAATAATAATTAGCGTTTATTGAAATAAAATATTGACACTAATGTATTTTTTCTTCTTTTGTATATTGGATTGGATTGTAACACAATGAATGAAAAACCTGAAACCCACACACGATGATCTTGCTTCTTGGATGGATTTGCGCACGCGACGCGTTGCTTTGGACGGATTTCGCGCGGAGAGCAAAAGAATTGTCGGGAGAGGATCGCGAGAATAGGAATAAAAGATCGAGGGATAAAGGATATTGTCGCGAAGAGGATTTTAAAAGGATCGGATTCAGGAATTCGAAGTCGAGGATAATTTTAAAAGGAACACTTTGCGATAGAAAGGATCAGAGCACCATTCCCAAGTTTTGTAGTGAAACAGTTTTTTCGAAGGAGTTGCACACGTCTTTGTATGAGATCTGGACATGCATGAACATTTTGCATTATTTTTCTTCATTTATTTATTTTTCTTTGTTTTTGTTTCTTTTCTCAAGACTGAAACTTTAAATTTTTTATAATAATGCTGTCGAACTAGTGAAAAATAAATTAGGTGATTGGCTGAAGAAGAAATACAAGCGACGTGCGCAATGTATCCTACAAAGTCTTGGGAATTCGTGTTTTATTGAATTCTACGCAAACGTAAGGATGTCGAGGATAATCGTGAAACATTTGCCGTTACTTAGACTAGAAAACAAGAGGATTTCATCATAAAATCTTCTGTCAAATGCTTCTCTTCGCGGTCTTTGAGCGGAGTGGATTTTCAACTCTGAATCGGATTACTTGGATTTTTGTTGAAACTCGTCGTAGGATCCTCCTCGCGGGAATGATTTGGATTTTGCATTAAAAAAAAATTATACCTTGGATTCACTAAAAAAAAAGCAAGAGGAGATGAGGATTTCGATTCCTCAAATAAATCATTTTTTCATGATTTTGGAGGATAATCTTAATGGATTGCGTATAGGATTGGTTTCTTCGTCAATCGATGGATACCTTTGAAGAATTGCCGGAGGACCTAATCCCATTCGAATCAAAGGTATTTGTATATCGGTTTTGTTTAAATCGAGATGCCTCATCTTCTACAGTTTTGCATGCAATTGCTTCAATGTTCTTCCTTGAACTTTAAACTATTTTCTATATTGTTCTATTTATTGACCCTCTTTCGTAATATCAGTGGACGCCTCAAAATTAATAGCGGTTTACTAACGATGTTTCCATATATTTCTTTATTTTATAAATTATCACACTGTACATAAAAGTTCATTTCGCGTCATAAGTCATTTTTCAGATTTCAACAAGTAGTTTATAGCTCATTGTGGTGTCAAAAGCGCAACGTTTAGTGTGGTGAAGGGGTTATTGTTTATATACGCAATTCTGATTTATATTCATTTTTTTTACTCAATTCATTTATGATTGATCATAATTAACTAAGTTAACTTGTAAAATATTTCTTACACTCTAAAGAACGTTTAGAATTAGAATATAACCAATATATATATATATATATATATATTATTACTTTGCTTTTAAATTAACATATCTTGCATGATGAAATAATTTGAAAATCAGAGTTACATAAAAATTTTATTTTTTAACAATAGTTAAGAGGTGTTAACCAAACTACTTTACAAAGATTAGCGCAATTCACACTAATCCATGGGCAATCAAATGATTTATTTTTGTTTTATTGAAATGCTTTTTGTTAATAAAATTTATTCAGTCATAGATAGCTTATTAAATCATATTTGGCTTAACAAAATAGCTAAACTTATCGCATGGTGTATAAGTTTGGTGTTTTTATGTACCTTATACATAAAAAAAGCCAAATTATTTTCTCATCAGTGTATGACCACATTAGTGGCATGTAAATATCTCTACTCTGGAAAATGACACTTTACTTTCCATCCTCTGACTCATAAATGTTTGTATAAGATCACAATATTTATAGTATACACATATGTGTAGAATTTTTATATGTGTAGATACCATGAAAAATTGCAAAAAAAAAAATATTGTATGGGATGACTATTTTTTGCAACCATATATTTTATTGCACTAAAAGAATTAATACAGGTTCTACACAAATCATCAACATATGAAAATTTATCATTTTCAAATACATAGTTAATTTTCAATAAAGTGCTACAGTGGCAAAGGAATTTGTTTTAAAAAATTTTTTCTAAAAAAAAATATCTAGGAAAATTTTAACTTAGTTTCACATGGAGACGCTGCGTTGATATCAAAGTATTACTTCTGCTAAATTTATGTATCCGTCGCAACTCCTCTGTTCGTAAAATATAAGAAAAGGAACAGGAGAAATCATGAAGATACTGCTACATATTTGATCCGACACGTCGGGATCCTGGAAATCTTTGATACAGTGATGTATCTCTTGTATCCGAGTAAGTATTTTGCGTCAATAAAAAATATTATAAAAAAAATGAAAATTATCTTTTTGTGTATCCTTTATTTTACCCTGTATTCATTTTCTTTCATTTTATTATAACGATTATCTGATTTATCATTAAAAACAAAAGTTTTTAGTTATAACAGTATTTCAGTCATTTTGTTGTGGTAAATCTTTAAAAACTCTTAATTTTTCTTTTATCTTTTTATTTACATCGTAGAAAATTTCTTAAATTTAAGTATTATTATTATTATTATTATTATTATTATTATTATTATTATTATTATATTTCTTGGATATTAACCTGATATCATTGGTGTTCAAATTTATGAAACTCAAATTAATATTTGAAGGGAATTCCTTTTGAAAAAACTCATGTGAGATATATCTCGCATTATAATCTTAGCTGATTTAAAAAAAACTGTACTAAAATTTAATTAAAAAATTGGTTTCGTCTTTCATCATTTCTCCTAAAATATAGAGAAAAGGCATTTTAAGTTAAATTTTTAATAACAATTATTGTTCTGCGTTTAAAATCTTACGTGACTTCTTGTATAAAAATTAAAAAAAATATTGTGTGATTTATGAATGAGCACCTCACCAAGTACGTCTTAAGAAATTTTACAATTTTTAGTGTCTTGTTAAAAATCGAAACTGTATTTCCCAACATAATTTTTCATGAATTCTAAGTCTCAAATATATAAAATTATTCTAATAAAAAGATTTAATATCATTATTATAAATTGAAATTCTATAACGAGATTTATCATTTGTTTCACTTTTTCATAGAGGAAGCTATGGAAAGGTGAAAAAAATTCTTAAATTCATTTCTCAGCTCAAAATTTTAACCACTTGATACAGTCATTAACCCACTTTTTCCTGAACAGACATTTAACGGACGATTTTGTTTATGCCTAGAAAAATGTTAAAATGAATTCAAAATTCCCAAAATCACGTTTCATGTCTAAAATAGCCTGCACTTTTTAAATCTGTAGTCAGAATCTTTTTTTTTTTTTCACGGAAAATTCCAAAATAGTTTTTTGAAAGTTGAAGGAGATTCAATTGTGTTAAAAACAAATCGACAGTAAATGTCTGTTCAGGAAGAAATAGGTTAAGACAATATTGTGATAACATTTTGAGAAATAATCTTCATTTTTTTTTAAGAAAAAAAAAATTGTTTAGAAAAACAGATCAATTCTCTTTAAATTCTGCACGATGTATTTTTTATTACATATTTATTTATTATGATTAATAATGATTATTGATAAATTAATAATTCATTAGGATTAATTTATCAACTTTAAGAAGATATTTAAATACAACTACTTATTAAACTTATTGGAGACAATACTATGTTAAAATTTAAAGCCATTATCTTAATATTATCTTTTTTAAATATTATTTTAGATTGATAGCTCACACTATGCGCACAGCTATATTCTCATTTTGAAGCCTAGTTACCCGCGTGAAAATATTATATGAGATCGTAATTGAAATCTCATGTAGATCTCATATGTTTGAAATTCGTATACCGATCTCATATGAGATCTCATAATATTTTCACGCGGGTAGAGCTCAGCTGTAGTTGGTTTACGGTTGCGTCTGCTTATTGACCCGCGCACGCATCTGCATAGTTATGAGTATATGCATTATGTGCACAGACATTTGTGCATATGTGCTTCCAGGCTTAGAAATAACTCGCCAGGAGAGTTTCAGGGATCTGGATCACGGATTCGGCTCTTCTTCTTCTTTAGCTGTTAGGTTGGCACTATGGGAATGTACGGCCATCAATGGTTGCAGTTGGATAAACTGGAAGGCTGGTATAGAAGCGCTAGATTTGAAATTATATAAGTGCGAATCAAGTCCAAATCCCGAACACGAGTCTGAAACAGAAAATAAGGGCCTCCGCTGCCCCCAAGCGAGAGTCCGGGCCACGCTAAGGGGAAGGCGGGGGCCTCCGATTAAGCAACAAAGTCGCGAAAGGGACGGAGCGGTGAAAGTAAAGTAATTGCGAAGTTATATGTCTAAGCTACAATTAGAAAGATAATCACAAAAGATGCGAACGAAATTATGATTTGATGAATGTAGAAAGGAAGATATGATGAAGGGGGGGGAGGGGAGTTTGAGGCCTGCAAGTAGGTCCTTAAGAAGGACGATGCGTTGGTGATTATATTTGGGGCAGGCCCAGAAGATATGGTTCAAGTCTTCGTCGACGAGACATAGCGAACAGTGGGGGGAGTCGAAAAGGTTTTTACGAGTGAAGATAGTAATATCGCGGCGATCCAGGTTGGAAGAGTGAAACCAAGGTTTACGAGAGGGAGAATAGCAGTGAGAAAAATGAAAAGTGTCTCTGTTGACACGATAGTTGAGAAAAAAAGCGGTCGAATTCAGTGAAAACGGCTGAATTAACAATGGGGAAAAAATCTGAAGGAGGGAGAGGGTATTGAAGGAACGAGCCTTTACTGACTGCTTCTTTGGCGAGAAGATCTACCCTGTCGTTACCTGAGATCCCGAGATGACTGGGGACCCACGCGAGCGCGACATGGCAGTTTGCATTTTCAAGTTTGAGAAGGAGATATTTTATTTTGAAAATTGCAGGGAGATGGGTGGAAATGAAGTCAGAGGTAGTAGAAATGGCTTGAAGGACGCTGAGGGAGTCGGCAAAAATAATGGAGTTCGGAAGGCGAGAGGAAAGAATATGCTCGAGTGTTATTTGTATAGCGAGGGCTTCGGCGGTGAAAATGGAGGCATGGGAGGAAATACGGACTTGGATGGAGAGCTTGAGGCGAGGGCACAGGCCTGCTAAACTAGCGTATAATGAGCCTCCCTGGGTTTCGGAACCATCGGTATAAAAGAAGAAGTAGTCCCTTAGTTCTGAACGGAAGAGTTTGCAGAAGCAGAGTTTAGGAATTTGAGCTTTTTGAATGGTACGACCCTTATCGAGAATAACCTCTAGGGAAAATTCTTGAGATTCGAGAGAGTAGGTATAGCATTGAAGGACAGGAGAAGAGAAAAGATTTTTAAAGCGCTTATAACGTGCAAAAGCGCGAAGAATAGGAAGGTTGAAGAGGTTCAGTTTATCGTGACCGTTAAGAGAGTCTAATAGGGAATCTATAATACAAGTGGTTGGATTGTCGGTAATAGCAAATGAGTTGATAATAAATTTGGCAGCTAATTTATTTTGTCTGATGGAAAGAGGAAGTTCGCAGGACTCGGCGTAGACGATCCTGTTAGGGGTAGAGTTACGAAGGCTAAGGGCCGCTCTAAGGGCTCGGCGCTGAAAAACTTCCAATCGCCGAAAGAGAGAGCGGTCCTTGGGTGAGAGGCAGATAGACCCGTAATCAAGGGTGCCCAGGACAAATGCTTTATAAATTCGTAAAAGAGATTGCGGGTGCCCCCTCCCCCTACCAGGTGGAGGAAAGGGAGCGGATGAGGTTAACATGCGAGGTGATTCTGGGGATGAGAGAGCGTAAGTGCGGGGTCCAAGAGAGTTCGGAGTCGAAAATTACACCGAGGAATTTAGCGGAGGTGGCGGCCTTGATAGTGGAGCCGTTGAGAGAGATAGAGATGTCGGAAGAGTCAAAGTTTTTCCTTGAGAAGACAACGAGTTGGGTTTTTTCAGGAGCTACGGAAAGACCTAAGGACAGAAGATATTTCGAGAGATCGCGGGCACTAGCTTCGATAATATTAAGACATTCTTGTAGGTTGGAAGAGGATGCATGCAGGGCAATGTTGTCAGCAAAACAGAGGTAGTTGCAATTGTCGCGAATGTGTTTACGAATTAGAAGAGTGTAAATAGTATAAAGGAGGGGACTGAGAATGCACCCTTGGGGGAGGCCAAGAAAGGAGTAGAAGGGACCGTACATTTCACCGAAAATTTTGAAAAAGACTGATCTATTAGAAGTTAAATTATAAATAAATTTGCATAAATTCCATGGAAGGCCAAGATCGCGAAGAATTGAACATAATATGCCCGGATCGACATTGTCGAAGGCACCCTTGATATCGAGGAAGAGAGCAACAGTAAACGCGTTGTTAACGAAACTGGAGTAAATGGTTGAAGTGAGGATAGAGAGTTTATCCAGGCAGGATTTCCGTTTACGAAAGTCAAATTGAAAAGCAGGGAGGATTTGAAAGCGTTCGATCCACCACGTTAGGCGGCGGTGGACCATACGTTTAAAAAGTTTAAGGAAAGACTGGGCTAAGGAGATGGAACGGACTTTACCGGTGTTGCCTTTGGGAATAAAGAAAACAAGAAAATCCCTCCAAGATTCGGGAAATTCGCAGTCGCCGACGGGGCAGATGTGATTGCTACCCCAGGCCGGGTGGTGACAGTTAAAGTCACCTGCAAGAAGGACAGAATGGAAATGAGAGATGGATAAGACTAGGTTATCGAAATGAAGCGAGGAGGAAAGTGCAGAAGGAGGATGGTATACGGAAAGTAAGAGAAGTTCGCCTAGAGAAGATTGAATAGACACACCGACGCTTTCAAGATTATGAGGGGAATTATAGACATCTACAGCTGAAAATAGGAATAAAGTTTCCGAGACAGATGGCTACGCCACCACCTCTGGTGTTATCGGCTCTATCCTGGCAGATGATAGTAAAGCCGCTTAAAGCAGCGTAATCGCTAGGAAAAAGCCACGTTTCGCTGTTATATTCACCGGCACCGCCATTGCCGGGCTGTGGGAGCCATCATGCACGTTGCGCGGCATCAAGCCTTTAGGTGTACTCGTGCGATACGTATCGTAATGTAAGTAACGGCGGCTCACTAGACGAATTGTCTAACATAATAACAATCCTTCTTTCTTTGTTTTCCCGTGTTTAATACGGTTCGGAACGATGCCTCTTTTACTGTAATTTCTGTTACTGTACGAATTGAACCCAAAATAAATTCAATAAAATTGACTTGTTGTTGCATTGTTAGTATAATGATTGAACTCTCCTTTCTTATGTTCTTATCCAATATTACTGGGCGATTCAACCAAGATCATTTAATCCGCGAATAAATTCTAATTTAAACTTCCTGCGCAAAGGAGTTCGGTAGGAAATTGCGATGGAACTCTTTACTAATTTTATTCGGACTGCGCAGGTTTCCTTGGAAGCTTGTGAAACACGGAACAGTTCGCTTGGAGAGTATCGATCCTGATCCTTAGATTGGAGCTTGTCTGTAGGAGTAGATTTTATAACATCCGTAGAAAGAGAGGAAGAAGAAGACTTTTTCTTCTTCTTAGATGCAGGAAGGACAGTGGGTGACTCCTTGTCAGAGGTATCCTGTGACCTTTTGGCTGTCTCTTGGTCAAATTCCATGGATTCTAAAAGGCTAGAATTTGAATTTAGAAGTCGACATAGTAGAAGAGTTTAGAGAGAGATCAGAAGGTAAGGATTTAAAGAGACACTCTTTGGGGGAGTTCCCCGGAGGGTTGTTCATGCTGGATTTGGCTGAATGTGCATGCAGAGAGAAAAGATAGGGGGTCGCTGGCCTCCGTTAAGAGGTTAGGTTTGGAAGGCAAGATGAAGTATAAGAAAGAGGGAGAGTAAGGACGGAAAAAGAATTAGTCAAAAGTAAAGGAGAAAAGAAAAGAAAGAAAAAGTGTGCAAAAGAGAGCACGATAGCACTTAATAAAACGAGTTATCACTGAATTAACGTGAGAACACAAAACACACGACTTCCCACGCGCGCGCCAAAAGTCACCTCTATCCGGATTCGGCTCAAATTTTAGGATACTAACGGTGTCAATGCGCGCTAGCTGCGCGCGCCCTATCGTGGGCCGATCAAATTTTACATGTCCATTTCAAATCGACCAATCACAATCATTAGAGGTGACAATCTCAAGTCCATCTCTTTTTTATATTGGATGTTTTTGGATGTAGAAACATGAAGAAATCTGTAATATTAGACCCTAACACTTAAACAATCTCAAGTTTTGGATATTTTTATCTTTATTTTGAAAAAAATCTTGAAAAAGTCTGTTCTTGAAACCGTAATAATTTAATATTAAAAAGTCTTGAGTACACGGAGATAAATGTTTGAGTAAAAATAACTATACTGTATTGAAACCGAGTGACAGACTCGCATTATCAAAAAATTGACTATACTTCTTAGTAAAAATTGTTATAAATGTAGTAAAAATTACTAGAAATATAGTAATTTTTACTAGGAAGTGTAGTAAATTTTTTGATAATGCGAGTCTGTCCCCCGGTTTCAATACAGTATAGTAAACTTTTACTCAAACATTTTTCTCCGTGTATAAGTTCAAAAATGGAAAATAAAACTAGAGTAAACGATATTTAAACCCGTCAGGGGACAAGCCATGGTTGAATCTGAAAAAAAGGTAGTGAATAAATTCTTTAATAACATAAAGCCCATATATATTGTTAAGGGTTCAATTTTTTTTTTATCATTAAGTTGTATAATAACCTATAATTTAAAACTATATTATGCAGGTATTTGAGATTCTGGCCTTGC
>JAYJLV010000027.1:8204523-8217687 GCA_036873485.1 Torymus texanus | reverse complement strand
CACTTGTTTTTAGGAAATGTCGTTTAAAAAATTGGTTGTTTCAGTTTTAAGAAATATTTAGTTACATCAAAGATTAGTATCTTAAATCAAGAAGTTAGTTTCTCAGTTCGACAAATTAGTTTTCTAGTAAATCCAATTTTTTTGAATTTAGTATTTTTTTTTTCAGTGTGGATATGACTAGTCAATTTAAAATTCGTAAGATAAGCACGTCTTCGTTATGCCTTTAATACTTAATGATAATAATGCATAGATTGCCTACAGCTTGCAACAAATTAAAAATAACAGTCTTATATATTAAAAATACTTTAGATTTATTCATAACAAAACGTATAGAGTCTAGTAACTATTTCGTGAAAATACTGTAAATTATTTTACAAAAGATGTCATAAAATAAACAATTAGATGTTTACGTTTTACCAAGATTCGCCTACTGGTCTAAGAACAATATCTTGTACCTGAAAATAAAAAATATAATTTGAAGATACTTATGAATACCCAGCTAAAAAAAATAACAATTATCAAATTATAGTATTCAAAAAATCCTCACCAAAACATGTGGAGGCAATGATAAAATAAAGGCCACGGCTTCGGCGATGTCGTTCGGCAATAAAACTGGCATCGCGCTAAGTACCTCGGGCGTAAAAGCAGAATAATTGGCCATAAGCTCCGTCGCCACAAGACCAGGGCTGATTGTCTGAATATATGAAATTTAGCATTAGGAGCACGTAACAATGGAATTATTTTTTCCGGGCAAATTATTGATGAAATGATTTATATGATGATGAATTTAACTTATATTTTGATGAAAGCAATAAGGAAGACTTTTTTTATTTTAATTTCAGTCTTAGGTCAGAGATAAGAAAAAAAGAATAGTATAGAATGAGACTTGATTTTTGAATAATTTCAGAAATATAAAATAACACCGTCATATTGGTGTGCTATATATATAAAATACATTACTTTAAAATACATTATATTATAAAGAAAGTACTAACAAGGATAACTGCAGTTTTCTTCGGATCGTTAATTTGCAAAAAGTACCTATATACCTATACAATCATGGTCACATTCATACTGGTACTCATATATGAGGAAATTTAGAAACATTTTATTCTTTTAGCGCGGCCTTAAGCCTGGTCGACATTTCTTTTAAATCACGCTTACTAGGTGCCTTTTTTCATATATCAAAAAGTATACTCGAAAAATCATATACAATTTAAAACATTTCTCTTTTACTTTTTTTTAATCTGTGAAATTTTCTAAGTAAATCGCAGAAAGAGAGATCCGCAGTTGAACAAAACCCATCAAATATGGTATCCTTTTTCTGGGACAACTAATAAATTTTTTTTTAAATAATTAAAAATAACTGTAGTTTAACTCATTACACCAAAACTAACTCAATATGAAATTTGGAAAAAAGAAAACGAGAGCTGAAGTTGAATTTAAAATTCACGAGGTCAATTGTTGATATTCTTTGTCACGTTTTTTGTGAATTTTAAGTTTAACTTTAAACTCACGTAGCTTTTAAAAGGAATCGACATTTTCTAATTCTGAAAAAATATTTCGAAAGCTCTCGTTCTCTAGTTTAGTTTTCTTTTTTCTAAATTTCATATTGAGTAGTTTTTGGTGCAATGATTTGGAACTAAACTAGAGCTATTTTTAATCATTTAAAAAAATCGATTAGTTCTCCCAGAAAAAGGGTACCATATTTGATGGACTTTGGTCAACCGCGAATCTCTCGTGTCGATACTCTATAACCAATAAGAAAAACCAGGTTTGATAGGTGTGCTCGGTAAAAAGTGTTGAAATCCATTTTTCGGGTTTCGTCGCAGGTTTCGTGAGATTTGCACACACACACATATATATATATATATATATATATATATAATACATCATTCTTACAAAATGTAATATAGAAGAATTTTCAAGTATATTGTAAAGAGCACAATAAAACTCTATATTGTGAGAGTAAAAATGTATTTGGTAACAGATATAGTGCAGAAAGATAATTACCGAGACGCGGATCTTGGTGCCGGCGAGCTCGTGGCGCAGGGTTTGGGCGAGGGCATTGACGGCGCGCTTCGTCGCCGGATAGACGTTGAAGCCGGGCACGGCGGGTACGCGCTCCCCGGCCAAGCTGCTTATGTCGATGATCACGGACTCACAGTCGGACTCACGCATCGCCCGCACGGCTTCGCGCGTGCACACGCACAGGCCCAGCACGTTCACGTCGATTATGCTGCGCCACTCTTCCAGGCTCCCGTCTAAATGTGTAATTAACGATAAAGCTTAACGATCTTTTCACTAAATTTTCAAAAAAATGCCATTATACAATTGCAATATTTTAATAGTCAATTAATGGTTCTGAATGCCGTTTTTGCGGACGTTTTCAAATGTTTAACAAGTATCATGAAGTACGAAAATTTCAAAGAGCCCAATCAATTAACGAAGTAAGTATATAAGCTACTACAAAAGCTTGAAAATAAAGTGATTAAAGTACTCTAAATTGTATTTTAGTCGTCTAAACTTTTTATACAATAAGAAAATTAAGCTACTCTGGAAAGTCCAGCGTTTTTAAATTCAAAGAGTTCATTGTAGCAAGAAAAGACTTAATTATCGCATTTACACTAATTAGTCAAAGTTACCAGCAAGGGTTGATTCTTTGGTAATGCCAGCATTATTGACAAGCACGTCAATGGAGCCGAAATTCTCCTTTATCCAAGCAAAGGCAGTAATTACGTTCTCCTCGTTCGTTACGTCGCATTCAACGGCGTGCAATTTCGCTTCGGGGTCATCAGTCAATTCTTTGATTTTTTCGACTCTTCTCGCTAGGCCAACAACGATTAATCCTGTCAATTAAGCCAATGTTTTCATTAACTAACCAGCCTTACTACCATTTTTTCTATTAGATTCTTAAATTATATACTTTTTAGTGTCTATTTCAAAATTACCTTCGAAAAATATTTGAATATATTATAATATGATTAAATTAAAATTGTAATAATCTGATATTTTTAATACAAGTAAAAATAAATATACCTGTATAATAACTATATATATAGATTCTTAATGTAACCAAAATTTAAGATTGAAATTGTTTTTGAGCTGATTATTTGATGATTTTGTATTCATTAGTTCTTATTTATTTATTAGTTCTGTGGCTTTCCGGAATAACTATATATATATATATATATACACACACACACACACACACACACACACACACACACACACACACACACACACTTTTCATGATTTCGAGAAAATTGAGTTTTTAGATTCGCATTAGTAATTGAAATCAAGACAAATGATATTAAATGTATAACACTGCATATATTTTCTTTTATATAAATAACACATTTATTGCCTAGTTACTAGACCAATTAGCGGTCATGTCTCAGAAAGCGACTTTCACTTATGTGGTTATTCTGGGAAGAAAAACAAATTTAATGAAGTTATATGATTTTTGCGGTTAATGGTATAGTTATATTGTTTTTCTGGTAATTTTTTATTCCTTATTATTTATGGAGAATTTAACTAATATAATAACATCATACTAGCCGTGCGAATGGATGTCTTTAAAAATATTGTATAGATTACTTTGCAGTTAAAATACATTATAGTGAAATAATAAGTATGAGGATTTTCGAAATATTGAATGAAAAGAATGTAGATATATATTGTTATCTCAAGAAAAGGCAGTTATAGTGTTTTTGCTTGCGTTCATTCGAGAAAAGGAGTGCACCTTATCAATTTCTGTTCAGATTACATGATAGAGAACTATTTAAAAGTTCAAAAAATAGCATAAAATCAATTTGAAAAATTTTTCACTCATATGGTTATTTCGGGAAGCTACAGTAGGTTTAATGTTATAAAAAAGTGTAAATATCTGATTATTTCGTTTAACACATAAACACCTTTATTACAAAACATTATATATTTGTTATTTGTATAAGGTACACCTTGGCAAAAGAACGTGAAGTGCAAGCTTTAAACTATATATATATATATATATATATATATATATATATTCCACAAATCCGGTGTATCTACAAAAGGTAACGAGATAATAGTTTGCCATATAATTAAGGTCGAACGAATATTTTACTAGGCTTCACAGGTGTTATGTTATCATACAATATTTATAGACTCGAACTGCAGAAATTTAATAAGCACTCCACTTCTGCTAAAAGACCGTAAACAACGTACACAAACATTTAATTTTTCAATTTATATGCAGAGCGATATTAATAATGTTTTTTGAGAGCAGCGATTTTTTTTCGCATTGAATTCCTCTATCAAACTAACGATCGCGTTGTAAAAAAATCCTACCTTCATCCAGAAGCTTGTGCACGATGGCGGCCCCGATGCCTACACTCGCCCCGGTGACGACGGCGACCTTACTAGCCCAGCGCTCCATCCTCTGGCTACCACGGGCAGCGGCTCGGCAGCTACTTTCCATCAATGTATCGCGCGGCCGAGAACGCGGTCGGTTTTTATACGCACGCGAGGGTCGACACACGCGCGCGCGAGCGAGAGGAGCGTCTGTGCACAGTAGAGTGTCGTATATATACCGCAGTGCCTATATATCCTATGCGCTCTCTCGTGCGTCTCCTCCTCTCTCTGCGGTAAACCGACGATGCAGTATACTTAGTACTTAGTCTCTGCCTGCGTCCAGAACACGGCGCGACGGGTTACCTATGCGAGAGAATCAATGCAAAGGATCGCGCCGGCTATATTATCTTCGGCATTGCGCTGTAATTTAAGGCCGAGCGGCCTCGTTTGCAATATCGAGTTGAATTACCCGCGGCGTCAAAGTCTCTCTCTCGATGATCTCCGCATATATAACGTATTATAGCTATATATATGTGTGTGGCTGTGGTAATTTTTCTGTTTTGCCGAGAGCAAGTGCAGCCAGGCCCTGGGAAGGGCTTATATACCACACGAGATCATTCGGGATAGCTGTGCTTACATATATAGTGGATATAATGGCTATATTGCGTACGCGGATGTGAGATTTTCTAATATACTGGTGTTGTTCTATCCGTTTTATGGTGCCAATCGAGTCGCTGTTCTAATGCGGTGACTGTGAGAGAAGCAAATTTAATGGAGTTGAGCAAATATAATAGTATTAATAAAATTTTGCCAAAAGAAGCCCCCTATACATTCTATGTACAAATATAAATACATCCCATAAAATTCAAATTATCTATTAAATCCTTATTATAACTATCATGCTTAACATTCACTGCTAAGTAAGAGATTTTTATAAAATATTGTTCACATGCTATGGGAACATTATAATTTAGGTAAATCACTCAATAAATTAAGTCATCACGCAAGCTATGGTATTAATTTGTATATAATCACCTGCCGCAATGAGAAGAGTAAAAAATAAGTTCAAACGCACGATTCCAGTAACACGAGCTTGTTAGCCAATCACAGCCATCGTCGGGGACAAGTAGTTGTGCCAAACTCGCACAGCCCGGCGCCCGCCGCAGCCCGCAGCCGCGAACCGCGAAGTGGAGAGCGCCCTGAGGTTGTGAACCTTGCAAGTTGCAAGATTCATTTTTTCATACATCACGCCGATCCGTGAGTTGACAGTTTCAACCGTAAAGGAGCAATAATTTAATGGTCGATCTCTGAGCGTCTATAATTGTCTGAGACCTGCGGAGACTAGAATTACTCCGAAATAATGGTGAGTATTCCAGAGAAAATTGAAATTGCAATAAGCTAACCTCAAATATTTCGCTTTAATAAGTCCCCTTTTATTTTGGTGCTATTTGGAATTATTGTACAGTGTACTTCTTGTGTTTACTATTATTATAAACTTATTCATTGTTTTACTTCTTTTCTACCAAAATATCGATGTGGTGTGCCCAAATGAACAGTAACTGTATACCTTATTATTGTCGCGTCATCGTCGTTAGAAACGCCGGTTGTATATGTATACTACAGTTTATACGTTCTTGAACTCATATCTGTATAGTAGTACTTGCAATGATAAATTAACAAAAATTTTTTTTCTCCTTGAACAGTTCCGGAATCAGTATGACAGTGATGTCACAGTTTGGAGTCCTCAGGGACGTTTGCATCAGGTAGAATATGCAATGGAGGCTGTAAAATTAGGATCGGCAACTGTAGGTCTTAAGAACAAAACACATGCAGTAATTGTAGCTATAAAAAGGGCAACCTCAGAACTGTCCTCTCACCAGAAAAAAATGTTTCCCATCGACAAACATATTGGAATTGCAATGTCTGGTCTGACAGCTGATGCTAGAATGCTTAGGTTTGTGTAGATTGACTCTTATTTTCTATTGATTATTTACTATTTATTTATATTAAACCTTCTTTTGCAGTCGATACATGAGAACAGAATGCATGAACTACAAATATTCTCACGATGATACTCTGCCAGTAAATCGTCTTATTACATCTCTAGGAAATAAAATGCAAACCTGTACTCAACGTTATGACAGAAGGCCCTATGGTGTTGGATTATTGGTTGCTGGTTATGATGTAATTATTGTTATACTAAAATATTACAGTATTTTTCATTAGCTAAATATTTGCAATATTATATATTTTTATTTTAGGATCAAGGTCCACACATTTATCAAACTTGTCCATCTGCTAATTATTTTGATTGTAAAGCAATGGCAATTGGTGCTAGGTCACAAAGTGCCCGTACCTACTTAGAAAAGCATCTAAATGAATTTCTAACTTGTGAACTAGATGACCTTGTTAAACATGGGTTAAGAGCTTTACGAGATACTTTACCCACTGAAGCAGATTTATCTACAAAGGTTTGTAAAAATACCTTATTAGTAATGTTTCAAAAAAAAAATCGTGGTAATCTAACAATCTGAAATATTTGTATGATTCATTTGAATTGTAATAACGTTCTTTTTTGAAAATTAGTGTAATTTAGTGTAAATTAAAATAAAGACTAATGTTTATGTTGCTTCTAGAATGTTGCCATTGGAGTTGTTGGCAAAGGAACACTTTTCACAATCCTAGATGAAGCTGCTATACAAGTGTACCTTTCTGAAATTGAAGGGGATGATAAACGAGGTAGACCTACTGAGGGTGAAGTGCAAGCTGATGACAAACCACCACAGGATCCTCCATCTGACCCTGGTCCTAGGGATCCTACAGTAGCTGTCGCAACAGAGCAGAGACAATCTGCTATGGATACAGAATAATTACAGTAATTCCCCATCTATTTTACAATATCGGTTTTTGATTACGATTATAAAAAAAAAATAAACATTAATATGCTATCTGTTTCTTACTAAAAACTGAAGTTTATTTATTTTGCAATTTATATACTACCAACAAATGTATAATTCAATAATTTTTATATGGCTACATCCATAAAAGGAGCAAGAATTTGATATTAAAAGAAAATTTTTTTTACACAGGATATTTTGTTATACAGTAGTGCTATGTTATACTTTTAAAAAAAGCACGTAAAAAGTCAAATAAAATAAATATTTTTTTTATTAATATATTAACAATTATATTACAGCATAACGAAAAGGTAAAATTTTTTTTAACTTGCAAATGTTAACTTTACAAGAAAACATTTTTGAGAATCAGAAAATTACACTATAATAATATAGTTTTATGTCGAAAATTGATTTTGTACAAAAATTCAATTATTTTACAAACAAAAACAAATAATGTTAATGTTCATGCAATTTGGTTCACGTACTTTTATTTATATCCTTTTGACTTCGTTTTTCTTTCAAAACATTCGTTAAGAAATATTCTCCCGCCTTATACGAAGATCGCACTAAAGGCCCACTTGCTGTATATAAAAAGCCCAATTCTTGACCAATTTGCTCCCAGTATTTGAATTTTTCGGGAGTCACGTATTCAATAACTTTTAAATGTCTTTTTGTTGGCTGCATATACTGCCCTAATGTCACAGCTTCAACACCAACTGATCTTAGATCTTTCATAGTTTGCATCACTTCTTCGTCTGTTTCTCCAAGACCTAGCATTATGGACGATTTCGTTATCAAATCAGGATTGACCTTTTTTGCCTCTTCTAGCATTGATAGTGACTGCCTAAATCAAAGTAATAAAAATAAGTATGTTTTGAAATAAGTGTATCATATTATATGTATTATATATCTAACTATAAAAATGTGGTGTATAAGGAGTGTTGCAAAAAATTATAAATATTTGAAATATAAAAAAATATTTTTGATAAATAATGTTCTCAAATAATTTTTTCTTGTAAAGTTCTAAATTAAAGTTTAAATGTTATTTGATGTTCAATATTTATGTTTCTGTACATCAATAAATATATATTACTTACTTATATCGTGCGCGTCTATCTCGAACGAAAGGCGTCAATCTTTCTACTGTTTCTATATTATGAGCATATACATCTAAACCAGAATTAACAACAGTTTTAACACATTCGATTTTTCCTTGAAAATCAGGTACTAAACATTCGACTAAAATATCACTCCTACAAATATATTTTTTTTTATAAATTATAAATATATTGTGATTGCTTTTTGAAATTCAGAAGTTTTTATTACCTTTGCTTCAGTTCCTTTACAGTAGCTGCTATATGACTTGCCCCACCATCAGGTATATCTAAAATCATCGAAAAATGATTAATAAACATTATTCTTTCAAACTTTTTGTATAGTGAATTTTATAATGTTATCCATACCATCACGATCTACAGATGTTAATACTACATAGTCGAGACCCCAATCTGTTATTGCAGTAGCAGTATTTCTTGGCTCATCAGGATCTAATGGCGGCGGAGCTCTTGCTGTTTTTACAGAACAAAATCTGCAGCCTCTTGTGCATGTGTCACCCATCAACTATAATAAATTAATCTAATAAAGGCCAGCAATCACTTGATAAGATTAATATTTTATAAAATTAAATATAACACCATACCATAATCGTAGCTGTGGCTGTTCCATGAGTACCTCCACCCCAACATTCACCAATATTTGGACATCGCGCTTCTTCACACACTGTACTTAAACGGAGATCACGAAGCTGAGATTTGATACGACTATAATTTTTTCCCATCGGTATTTGAGTTTTAAGCCATGGAGGCAATCTTAATCGTGATTTGTCTCCTTTTTCCAGTTTAAGAACTCCATCATATTCAGTTGCATCACCAGATATAAAATTTTCTAACTGGGGACCTTTAGCCAATTTCTCTGAAAATTCTTCTTTTGTACTTTTGGTACAGCAAGCATTCTGTAGTATTATAATAACGTAAAAGTTTATTAATTAGATGTTGAAGTTTAATTTCAATGTTTTGTAATTTACTTACTGTTGTATGAAAATTAAGACCTGAGCAACATTTGACTCCAGTAACACGAGCTGTACGCAACATTTTGACGGTTTCAATAATTCTCCAGGTCAGGAACTAGAAAAGTATTATAGATCATTATCAATTTTTCTCAATAGCAAAATTAGTATTGAGCAACATTGCACAGATTATGATTAACCTCAATTGAAATGATAATACAATAAATTCACTTTTACATAATTACAATGACATATAAGTTTCGCAATAATTAATTTTAAATATAATAGATTAATTAAATTCTTTTCCTATAGTATCAGAAACGTAATTATATATTATAAGATATTTTGATCACAAATTGACATACAACCCTCTAGGAATCAATAATATCAAGAATAGTATGTTTATTTTTTTAAATGATAGACAATGCAAATCGCGTGATATTCTTACGTACATTTGTAGCTAGATTTACTTACAAATGTTTTGCGCAGCTCGGACTACAGAGCATCGCTACGGTGCTAATGCAACTGGCGAACTAAAGCTGAATGATCAATTGATAACATAAGACATAACCTACATCTTATATGATAATGTCATTTTCGTACAACAACTCGTCCCAAGATGACGCACCAATGCTTAGCGGGAAAATTCAATTAAGATAAAGATTGGATAAGTATCGACCTAATGAGAAGTGATTTGCTGAGGTTTTGGATGGCGTTATCTAATACTCAAAAGTACATTTCAACAACTTCATTTTAACCTGATGACACATGAGCCCCTTATCGGAAGATAAGAGAGATTTTATTTTAATTTATACATACAAAAATAAGTAATTATCTAATGAAAATTGCTGTAATTTCATTTTGTTATAGCTTTATTATTTGATTTTCTAAACATTTCTTTACTAAAAAACGTTTGTCTCGCTCTTCATGCTTATAAAAACTGCACTACCTATACAATTTTCATATTCGACCATCAGCATAAACACTATTTCTACCTTGCCGACGCCTTATAGTTTTTCAAATATTTTATTACTGTAAATTTACTTTACAAAATTACTTAGTTCCGCTCTTCGTATGTATAAAAACTATTATCGAAAATAAAAAGTTACCTAAACTTAAAAAAAACCATAGTTAAAATATGATTTATTTATTTAAAATGATAGAGATAATCAATATATTATAATGAAAGTGTATTTAACATGATTAAAATAACTGTTTTTAACAAAATGTCGATATTTTAGAAACAGCACAAACCATTATTGATAACAAATCTTAATCTTTTTTGTTTCTTAACCGATTTTAATTTTCGAGATCTCATTTTGTTCCTTAAGTAATTTCATGTGGACTTACTTATCGATGGAAAAATTTAAAAGTATTCAAAAAAAAGAAAGTTATAGCCAATTGAAAAAAATTATTTCCATAACCTCATTCATGATTTATAAACAATTGGCTATAACTTTCTGGGTTTTGAATACTTTTAAATTTTTCCATCGGTAAGTCCACAAGAAATTACTTAAGGAACAAAATGAGACCTCGAAAATTAAAATCGGTTAAGAAACAAAAAAGATTAAGATTTGTTATCAATAATGGTTTGTGCTGTTTCTAAAATATCGACATTTTGTTAAAAAAAGTTATTTTAATTATGTTAAATATACTTTCATTATAATATATTGACTATCTCTATCATTTTAAATAAATAAATCACATTTAAACTATGGCTTTTTAAGTTTAGATAACTTTTTTATTTAGGACTGTTTTGACTATGGAAGTCGTGAAAGAACCACCTTAATTTGCTTTTTTCGTGAATCAAAATGTTGATATGGCTCTGAGTTATGTGTTATAGAAGTTACAGATAAAAACGTGCATACAAATTCATTTATTTTAAAAGTTAAAAATGCTTCAATCGCTTATTTAAAATAACTACAAGTATAAGTATAGTCATATCCATACGCGCTGCGCGCGCTTCACTTTTTTCATAGAAACGAAATCAACAAATATTTTAGACTTCATAACTGTGCTTTTTATTAACACTACATAGTCATATCCATGCGCGCTTCACTTTTTCATACAAACGAAATCAACAAATATTTTAGACTTCATTACTGTATTTTTTATTATCATTATCTTTCAGAAAGTATAATAATATTATTTATATACTAAATAACAGATTAGAATTCTAAATTTTGAGATAAATTATTAGATAAAAAATTTTATTTAATTGGGATATTGAATAATGTAATGATTATTTTATTGATTTACTCAAATGCACATATAAATAATTTAATTAATTTTTACATCAAAATATTTTATTTTATATCAGAGAACATTTTGAATTTTAACGCTATTCAGACCGGATATTGAACCATCAACCAACTTCAGAAAAGGGTCCACGTATAAAGATTCAACTGTTATGATTCTACGGTATTGAGATTCATTTTTGTTTATCAAGAAAGTCATCCCAACGCCTCAGGAAAATCCGTTCCTTGGAGACTGGAATAACTTCTTGTTAGTAATAATTTTATAAAAATTGCGTGAACTCACATAGCTTTAAAGAAACATTTCATTAGCTGTTAACACTTCATATAGTCAATTATATACATTTAAAAAATTATAAATCCGCATTAGATGCTATTTTATTTCATTGAAAAGGTTTTTTTAAGCTTTTAAAAAATTTTATTTATAGTCAAAATATTTTAATTTTTTATAGTGTAAACTATATATATATATATATATATATATATATATATATATGTGTGTGTGTGTGGAAAAAAACTCAATCTATTGCCATGAAATAAAGATTAATCTGAATTATCTTTTTAATTTCATATGGACAGAGGACATAATAAAGTGCAAAGAACTGTTTATATTAATTTTATTATTTACAATAGAGAATATAGAATAGATATAATAAAAATGCTATGTGATATATGTATGTATAAAATACGAAGAGTACAAAACTATTTCATTAATATGATTTATTTTCTATGTCTTATGTTCAAAAAGTACAATTAAGTTACTTACACTAAAATAACAATGTTCTATAGACACGCTGAACAATTTCTAGCAATCGTAGTTGTACTGCTATTAACTTTTTTTAATTATAAAAAGTAATTATTATAAAAAAGATGTTTTGGCTTTTTGTAATATTATAAACTACATGATGTTGATTATAAACAAAATTTTTTGCAGGAAAATATTGAAAATTTTTCTAAAGTACTTTTTATTATAAACATTAGCTGAAAAATTAACGTCACTATACAGAATTTTTGTAAATGAATTTACTTCTATAATGATGTGACGGTCAAAGATAAAATTAGTTAGTCTTTTTATTTTCCGTCTCGTGTACGTTTAAACAAGAAAACGTGTCGCACGTTGCATTTTTGTTGGAGCCAACAGTAACAGCTGATCGGATAAGGGATTTCAGTTCATCGGAAAGGTAGTCGGCAGCCAATATGTTACTATGTATTCTGAAAAATAAAGAATAAGATTAAATCACAAAACAACGGCTAAATAGCTTTATTAAATGGATATATGAGGAAGAATATATCGTCGGGTGGGAGGAAGAAGGTTCTATTTAGGCTGAGCGCTGAAAAATGTTCTATTTGGGCCGAGCCTTCAAAAACGTTCTATTTGGGCTGAGCGTTCAAGAACTTTCTATTTGAACTGAGCGTTTAAGAACGTTCTATTTGGGCCAAGATTTGAAGAAGGTTCTACTTGAAACGCAAATTTTTTTATTGAAATTTAGGTTGGCAACTCTATATGCATAAACTTGAAATATATTTAAATTTAATATGAGTAATTATTTATAATGTGAGATTTCGACTCTTTTTACTTTGACTGTAATAAAATTTTATTGCTGTAATGAAA
>JAYJLV010000027.1:8185353-8204423 GCA_036873485.1 Torymus texanus | reverse complement strand
TGTGTGTGTGTGTGTGTGTGTGTGTGTGTGTGTGTGTGTGTGTGTGTGTGTGTGTGTGTATATATATATATGTGTACTTAATATGTACACATGCGTATACACTCTTTTATGATGTCGAAAGTATTTTTATTATGTAATCAAATTTTAATTTGCAGATTAACAGATATACTTATACCAATGTGTATCAATGATGCATATTATTCAGTGTTTTTACGTAAGAATTTTGTAGCACCCAATTAAAGCTCTGAAATTAAGAGACACTATTAAAAGAACATAAACTAATGAAAAGCGTAAATAATAAAAGTATAATGTCGACAAACTAATAAACTCTCTCGCCTCTCTACATATACATTTAGCATAGCAAACGATCCTCGTCCTGTTTTCACTCTAATTTGCAAGCATTTACAGATAAAAGATTCATCGTCCAACAACTAAACTCCGAGCCATCCCCGGCCCGCATCGTCCGCACCATCCCGTTTTAATTAAATTCAGCCTCCTCCTCCTCTGTCCGCGCATTTGCCTTGTAAAATCTTCACGCATGAATTCTATATAGACATCCGCATGGGCGAAGGGCATCACAAAAGCGCGGGATTAAAGTTATTACGCTCGACGGGCTTTGATCTCCCCTCCAACTCTTTCCCTTCCGTTTGCGCATTATTAACGTAGACGCATGTATATATACATACATCTCGGTTGCAGCGGAGAGCAGATGGGAGGAGCTGCATCCCTCGGGGGAACGGCCGCCGGCGCTGCAGGAGCACAGCGCGGTCGCCCACAAGGACTGCCTCTACGTGTTCGGCGGCGAGCTCGGCTTCTCGGCCGGCACCGAGACGCCGCTCTGGTGCTACTCGGTTAAGGTAATAAGTGAGCGGCAAGTGTTGAATAAACATCGACGCGGCGCAATTGTCGATCGCGAGAACTTGTTGGTTTTGCGTCTTTCCACTGCGATGGATTGGCTTCGCTGCGGAATCGCAATTCCGACCTCTCCCTTGCTGCTGCTTCGGAGTATTTGCTTTGACCAGTAAATGTAGCATCGCAATTGTCGTTTTTTTCTAGTAGAGCTTCAAACTGTAAATTATGTGGTATATTTGTTTGTTTAAAAGTTGAATTTCGAAACAACAAGCGTACCCAGAGTACGAAATTTATGTTTATCGCAGATTAAAAATTGTTTTACGACGAGCATAAATTTCCTTTTATGGCTGGTTGAAAAAATGCGATACGCTCGGAACATGAATTCCGACCATTAGAATAATCGTTATTACCATTGAATAGCAAAATATCAAGTATATTATATATGTATAGAGCTTCTGCTTTTATCTAAAATAATAGTCAGTAAGTATTGCATGAATTTTACATAACTACTTATGTTGTAGTCAAACTCGTGGAGGAAGATAAGGGCTCAGAAAGGATGTGCAGTTCCTAGGGGCAGGCGAGGGCACACCGCGCTAGTGCATCGCGGACAGATGTTAATATACGGTGGTTACCAGGATTTACGAGGCAGTTCGTCAGAGCTATGGGCCTTTCATTTCGGTGAGACGTTCTGACATGTTTACAAAATTACCCTGTCTTCAAACTCCTTTTAAATTTTAGTTTTCAGTGCTAAACTTATACTAATAGGGTTTAAGTCCGATTAGACTGTTAGAGCTGTTGAGTCATTTTCAACTGCATTTTTTGAGAGTATCCACTTTTAGAGAAAATCTTTTTTAAGAAGAACTTCTGCGACTTTTAAGCCGAACATACAGAGTTTATCTTCTTTTTTAACCGCCGGAAGAGTCGTAAAAACGTCGATAAAAACATAATACAAAGGCAGAAAAAGTCTAGGACGCTGAGAAAGCTGTTTTTAACGCACTTAAATATATATCTCCTTTTCCTTTAGTATATTTCCTTTTATGTTTTTAACGGAAAATTTAAAAAAAATAAATTTTTCCTGTCAAATAGAAACAGAATCATGGCACCTGCTGTCGTCATGCGACGCGGGTCCACCAGCACGACATAAGCACTCGGCAGTGCTGCATGGCGACGCAATGTACATCTACGGTGGAATGACGGATCTGCAGGAGCGCAGCGACTGCTGGAGGTGGGACGTGAAGGCCGCCTCCTGGTGCCTGCTCAGGAACAAGCCGGGCCCGGGGCCACTACACGGACACGCCGCCTGCCGACTCCCTAGCTGCATGCTCATTTTTGGCGGAGAGAGTGGTGGCCTGGCTACTAACGAACTCTGGAGGTTTCATTTCGGTTGGTTCATTCTTTCACTATATTTAGTTATCGTTCAACGTCGAGAAACTGTGACATGATATTGGGCGTATAAAATTTTTAATGTGGCCTAGAAAATATAATTATAGAAAAGTTAAAGAAGAGAAAAGAAATAATTTCGAAAGTATTATTTACAAGGCAAATACCAGGAAGGTGGATTTTAGATTCGAACGTAACTGGGAAAAGTGATTTTCTGTAGAAAAAATAAATGACCATCCCTTTCCCTACATTTTCTCGATGGATCAGAGTAACAAGAAGACATGGATGTTTTTCTTAAAGTTTAGAAGCAATATACATTTACTAGAACTAAGTTCAGGAAAACCTATAGTAAATACGAAATAAATATATTAATAATCAGCTTTAATTTAATTTTTGTTTGGATGAAAACGCTTGATTTTTCAAGTAATTAAACTTAAGTAGAAAAGTAATAAAATCACTAAAAAATTACGTATTAAAAAAGTTAGATAAAATGCAAACAATTTTTTCATTAATATTTAACCACACGTAAATTACGAACAGATAAAAATATTTTAATTCAACCTATTTTTAAATATATGCTCTTATTTTTTATTCTTAACTCATCTGTTCTCGGTTTTTGAGAAACTTAGGTGTTTATTTCTAAAACTTTCGATGTATTTGTTACTAGAGCTGAATTATAAATATACTTGAACATGTGTTTGTTTATTTTGTAGGGAAAAAATTATTGGTTTTGTCAAGCAACTGATTAGTTAAAAATGTCTTATTTATTCAACATTACTAGCGTAAACGAATACACGGAGAAAATTTCATTTGTAAACTTTACTACTATTTTTATAAAAAGATTTACTATTTTTATAGTAGTGTTGGGACACACTTGACATGTGGAATATTTATTATTTTATATTAATAAAAATATTAATTTTTATTATTTTTGTAGCAAATTTTACTATTTACTTTTTATGACTACCGTAAAAATAATAAAAATAACTATTTCAAATAGTAAAATTTGCTACAAAAATAATAAAAATTAATGTTTAAAAAGTAATCATTGTTATAAAAATCTTAAAATTACCATTTAAAACAGTAAAAATCCCACATGCGGAGTGTGTCCTAGCGCTACTCTAAAAATAGTACATTTTCTTATAAAAAAAAGTAAATTTATAAAAAAATTTCTGCTTGTGTAAGAGTAGTTGCAGTTCTATCAGTTCGCAACCGTAATCTATAATTTTTTCCGTACAAAAAGGCAGTTTTATTGAAATGTAGAACCCACATTCCTGATGCTTCTCTCATTAGTAAATTTAACTGATAAAGGGGAAGCCTATGACAATCTGTTGCTTTTTAGTCGAACTTTTGCATGAAACTTTTGGAGTGAAAATTTATATTTAAATAGCTAACAAAAGATCATAACTTTATTGCATGGTACTTATATAGAAAGTATAAAATAACAGTATTCATAATTTTACAAAATCTTGTACAACATAGTTTGTCTTTTAACGCAAAAAATAAGTAGAAAAACACTTTAAAGTTTGTGAAGATGCCTTTTTACGTTAGAATTACTCCTTTTTACTTAAATACAAGTACGTTTGTTTGATATAAATCTTTAAGAAGATATGCCTTGTTTAAAAATAGACCGAAGAAGATTATCAGTTATACCTATCTACTAAATAAACGTTTTATTGTTTATAAATTATTAATTAAATTTTTGCTATTACTTTTGACTAAATAATATTGAGTTTGTCTTGTATAATAAAAAATACTAAAAATATTTTGAGTACTAAACCTCCCGATCGACCTCAACCTAAATAATTCGTGAGAAACTCTTGAGAGATTTAGCTACCGTATAGGTGTAAGTAGAGACAAGAAGACAATGCTTTGATAAAGCCGATATATATTCGTGATATAAGACGATATATCTTGTATACTTCTAATATCGTTCTTTTGTCATCTCTTGCGATGTTGACGCGCCGCCAGAGGTCGAGTCCTTATCTCGGCCCTTGAGGACGCTGGCCTCCGCCGTACACGCACGGAGACGCAATTACCGTGATTAGAGGACGCGTCAGTAAGAGCAGCAACGGATTCGGATTCGTATCTGATGCTTCGTAATACACACCTTGTGCACACAAAATGAACATAAATAATCCGCGATTATCTGTGACATTTATTATTATTCTCAATTGTTTTCTCGAAAAAAGTAGTATCAATTTCTATAAATTATAAAAACTACAATTATAAACTTTAAATTTTCAATTTCGTTATCAAGTTCCATGTGCAGAACTCTGCTAAACTGTGTATGCGAGTTCTGATGAGTCAGCATAATGATAACAAGAAGACAAAGTGCGCGACGCTTTCGAGGAAATATAGTGAATTTAGCTCTGACGCCAGAGAATCAAACTAGAAACTTCGGTTTTGTCGGTTAAAATCCGGTATTCACATATTTTTTACATGACTTTAATTTGCTCTATCATACTCCACGTTGCTTTCTCGATTCGAAAGCTTAAAATTTAAACAGTACTCGTCTCACGCTATTCAAAGAATGTTAAAGCGGAGCTCCGGCGTCTATCAGCCAAAGCCATAGCAAATAAAGAAAGGAAAGAAAGAAAGTGGAGGTCTACTTTAAAAGAAAAGATGATTTATTTAAACTAGTCGTCGATAATTTAAAGAGAGTCCCTAGATATTAAAAAACCTCTCACCTTAATAGAAAAATGTCCCTTCAATGTCCATAATCTTGCAGGTACGGAAACATGGGAGCGGCTAACCGTGCCGGGCCCCAAGCCGCAGCCGCGCGCCGAGAGCGTGGCCTTGGCAGTCTCGGAACTCCTGATCCGTGGCAACGGCGTCGACGGCAACGGCAACGCCAGCAGCAGCTGCAGCAGCGGCGGCAGCAACAACGGCAACAGCACCATGGGCATGCGACCGCGCAACACAGCTCGCAATCAGCGCGGTTGCATGAAGAACAGCGGCTACGGCTCGAGTTACGGGCGCATGTCGCCCTGCGACTCGCGGCCCAGCTTCCTACGCGAGATCTCAAAACTCTCTCAGATCAACCTGTCGCGGCTCAGCCATCCGAATAAGTGCAGCTACTCGGTGCTCAGCGGCCACGACGACCACGAGCAGGCGAGCCCGCAGGAGGTGGGTTTCGGGGGAGGGAACGGCCACGAGCTTCGTAGGGAGGGCTGCGAGCTTCCGATGCGCGAGGTTTTTCGAGGAGAGGCCGCCCGAGCTTTTTTAATTAAACGGGGAAGCTTGTCGAGGCAAAGCCTGCGTAAATGCGCGGCACGGGCTTTTGGCTGGCAAGGAGTGAGGGTACCGTGGAAAGCTTAATTATTTTTGCTTGAAAGCTGATCCGCACTAGAAGCTCGCATCGATGGTCAAGTGTTTTAAGAGGGCATTTTTCGCTCAAACTAGGGGACTAAGAATACTCAACTCGTTTTTTCATTCGAATACTTTTAACTGTTGGAAATAATACGAAATACTGGTACAATGTCGGACTGTTTGAACGAAATTAAACCTCTAATGAAATCGAACTATCCGAGTGTAAATTGCAATAATTGAGCTGACGAACTAATTGATCATGCAATAATAAAAGAGTAGTTTAGTGTTTTCGCCTAATGGGTTCGACTCGTTGCGAAATCGTTAAGTCACGTATTCAGGTCGAATAGATTAAACTTACAGAGTATTCGACACTCCTAGGCCAATCCGTCATCTAAACATGTTTATTAAATAATTAGAAAATGTTCGTTAAATGTTCTAATGTTTTAATTCCAACAAATATTTTTTTAAACACTTGGCCACTTAGGAGATAAGCAAATTTAAAATTCACCTCTGGATATTCAGTATTTTTATTTTATAACTTTAAATTGAACAACTTTTGATGCTATTGATTTTCGTTTTGCACATTGCAGATATGCTTATATATTTTTTAGAAATATGAATCTTATATTTAACACAAAATGAATTTATTTTAATTATTAAAAAGATCCAAGTACTTTTAAAGTCAATGAATTTGAGTTTTTCTTTTAATTTCGTGTCAATGAATATCACAAAAGTACATCAATAACGTGTTTAAGACTTGCTGTGCTAGAAGCTATAAAAATTTCAATCCATGAACGATTACGTATCGAAGACTGTTCTTTCTCATTGAAAACTCCCCTCACGAATTGGCAACATTAGAATCCCAGCTGACGGCCGCGTGAGTTTGCGCTTCAGGCAAACTCGTATTATCCGTTTCAGCAGGTGGATGTCGAGGTCGTGGAGCCCTCCACAGGCATGGTAAAGTCCCGCAGTGCCAACACTCTTGCCCGTCGTCGTCAGCGCATCTCCGACCCACCGCGCACCAGTGTCTTCGAACCGCTGCTCAACAGCGGCATGACGCGCGAGCCCATTTCCGTGCCCAACTTCCGTGCTCTCGCCCTGCCCACGCCGGTATTGACGCCCGTGGAAGCGTCGAGGCTCGTCTTCGTTGATCCGGATGAGGACACGGACGACGAGGAGGCGCGGACACGCAAGGAGCCACCTACCAGTCAGCTGATTGAGTTGCCCGAAGAGGAGAAACGGTGAGTTTGAGATTTGAGGAGGTGTCAAGTTTCGAGCATCCTTTAACTTTTCTTTATTTTTCTAAACACATTTTCGGTAGACCGGAATAAATCATACTCATCAAACCTAATAAATTATTGAAATAACAACTGCTTGTTATTAAAATAATTAGTACAACTTGTTTGAGATCGTCTACGACCTAAACGTAGATACCTACCTTATCTGCACGATTATCTACTTATTTGTTGGCATTTAAATAACAAAAAGCAAATTTATAAATTAAATTCTATTCTCCAAAGTTGAATTAATGAAAAAACCACTAAACATTAGAGAAAGTTGCTTCGCCAAAAAATTAGCGAATATACAACATTTCATTAGTAGTAATGAATTATATCAATTACTTGTATATACGTAATAAAAACTAATTATTATTTTTTTAAAGTTTAAAAAAGAAAAATTTAAGTAGACTATGCGCTCGTAGTGATAGTAACCGCATTATAAACTGGATATATAGTGCATTATGCCCTTTGCCGTTTATTTTTTTTTCCTTGAGTAAAAAAAAACTGCTATGGGGTGGGTACTACGGGAGTCTGTAATTAGGACTCTTATATTATGCTCTGCACCGTGAAGCATGCTCAACTTGATTTACGCACGCAGCGAGTGCTCGTTTTCATATAAAGCGACTTTGGTGCGATACGGGAAGTAGCTGGGGAGGCAAGGTAAAAAATAAAAGCGAACTTCAAGTTACTTTTTCTAAAGGTTATACATACCTTTTAGTTTTTTATCCTGTATTTTAGTAATTACAAAGTTGAATGAGTTGAGTATGGTGAATTTTTAAAATGCGTCATAATATTTGCATTTTGTTTAAAAGTACAAGAATTAAAAATTGAGAATAAATATAATACAGTTTCTTATTGATTTAGTTTATTGACAATATTGACTTGAGGGGGTAGATTGTACTACGATTCTCTACTTCACTATTATTCTTACATAATAGTTAAAGGACCTCACACAAAATCATAGGAATTTGGACCTATGTGAAAACTTCTGAAACTTTGGTATATTACAGGTTATGACCTCCTGATCAAAAGTCTTCATGGATGCAAGACCCAAAAATTAACAGATTTTGAGATGTAGAGGTTAGAATATCACCAAGTGTCATTACGAGCGCAACTTTGTGCGCTTATTTTTATGAGTGTATGCGCGTGCGTGCGTTGATGCGTGCGTGCGTATGTGTGTGTGTGTGTGTGTGTGTGTGTGTGTGTGTGTGTGTAAGTATGCGTGCGTATGAATACACTTTCGTTTTTGTGTATCTTTGTATTCTTGTTTGGCTTAACATTATGAGGAATTATTAGCTTTATGAGAACATATTATTATTGTAGATTATATATTAGATCTAGATCATATATTCAAATCGTCCACCGTTTTTAACGTTACGAGAACATGATTTATTTTTTCATTTCAGAAAAAAATGTCTCATTATATATTATATATTAGATTATATATATGCAAAGCGTTCAGCGTTTTTTAAATATTAAACTCATTTGTGCATTGTATCATTGAAGATAAAGTAGTCTGCAATGGCTTTCAGAAACAGACTAGCTTACTATTTATGTAATAGGCAAGCACCACCTGCTCAGATGTGCAGAATAAATGGTAACAATAACGCTCACAAACGTGAAATAGACATTTTTAGGCGACAGGAGGCCAATAATCCGCCGTTAGAACCTAATGATGGTACTTGCATTTGTTTCCCGTGCAATAATTCCATAGCAAATGAAATACGAATTTTGGAGCAGAATCCTAACTGCATACGTTTAAACATACTAAGAAGTGCCTCGGGACATTGTTGTTTTATTTGCAATGCTCGTAATAATCTCCACAGGCTATTCTTACAGAATCGAGTAAATATTTTCGTTAAAATCAATAATTTTGTCCCTGAATTCACGAGATTATGCATTCACCATTTAGATGAGAATGGACAATTTTTAAATGCTTTCATCGATGGGTTACAATCTTTGAACAGACCTTATATTCTCAGAGGTGAAGAGCTATCACATTTTCTGCAAGGACTCAGGACTAGCATAAATAAACATATAAATGCGAGATACGAAATGAAACTGATTGCCTTAACAAAAGCCCAATTCAATGAGCTTTATGAATATTGCGATCCCGCCCCAGTACAAGGTGGTTCTAGATACGTAAAAGAAATACATCTGATAACTTTTTTATGTAAACTTCGGCAGGGCGTTACAGATGAATTACTTAAAATGATCTTCCAGTATTCTACTATACAATCAGTAAGTCTTGTTATAAGCGCTATTCGTCAGTCTCTGGCTTTAAGATTTGTACCTGAAAATATAGGATTTGGTGCTATTGACAGAAATACATACATTCAAAGACAAGTTACGGACTTTTCAAATCGCCTTTACAATCCACAACCAGAAAATCACATAGCAATAGTAGTGATTGATGGTACCTATACCAAAGTAGAAAAAAGTTCCAACTTTCGCGTTCTTCGTCAAACGTATTGTAAACACAAATGGTATCATCTTTTAAAACCTGCTTTATTAGTAGCACCAAGGTCCGTATTTTTCTGATGCACAAAATACCGATGCAGCTATGCTTCTGAAAGAGTTTAACGATGACATACAGAGAATGAGAGCATGGTTTCAAGAAGTTGATATTGTTCTTGTTGATCGGGGATACAGGGATGCCACTGATTTTTTGGAA
The DNA here is from genome assembly GCA_036873485.1 of Torymus texanus. Classification (NCBI taxonomy): domain Eukaryota; kingdom Metazoa; phylum Arthropoda; class Insecta; order Hymenoptera; family Torymidae; genus Torymus; species Torymus texanus. The sequence continues at coordinate 8,194,925 of JAYJLV010000027.1, read as the reverse complement.
GGAATTGATATTCGCTATCAAATGCCGGCATTTTTACGACGTAACGAGCGTCAACTTTCAACTGAGGATGCAAACCATTCTCGATTAGTTACGAAATTAAGGTGGATAGTTGAATCTCCCAATGGACATTTGAAATCTATATTTAAATTCTTTGATAAGGTAGTTCCATATGCTCATGTTCCAAATCTTAGAGATTATTATTGTATATCTGGTGGATTAATAAATAGATGGCATGACCCTATCACAATGCAAGGAGCAAATGAAGATTTAGCAAGAGCGATGTTACAAAGAGCACAAGAAATTAATGTCCTAAAAGCAAGAGTTGAAGTAGACAACTTATTTAAAAGGCGTGCACAGTGGGTCTTTCTTGATGAAAATCAAGCTCAAGATTTTCCACATCTTCATTTACAATACCTGCGTGATCTTTGTAAAAAATTAAAGGATTCTAATCGGCCCTTTTCAGGGCCAAAATGATGTGCTAAATCCGATTCGGCAATCTCCCCGCGGTGCACATCGGATTACACTGATGCTGACGTAATGTAAAGAATGACTCACACGTAACACACGTGCGCACACACACATACACACAAATACACACGCGCGCGTATACAAAAATAAGCGCACAAAGTTGCGCTTGTAAAGACACTTGGTGATATTCTAACCTCTACATCTTAAAATCTGTTCATTTTTGGGTCTTGCACCCATGAGGACTTTTGATCAGGAGGTCATAACCTGTAATATACCACAGTTTCAGAAGTTTTCACATAGGTCCAAATTCCTATGATTTTGTGCGGGGTCCTTTATAATTAATTAAGATATTTTTTGTTAATTCATTATCAACTATATACAGAGTGAATTTAGTGCAATCTACCCTTACGCTCCTTATGTTGGACCCCCACAATGCCACTATCGTCTGAAAAGGTCCCTACCGGATTTTTTTCACAGCGACTTTGCAAGCCTGCACCAGGCGTGTCAACCGTCGCGCGGCGAGAGCTACAGTTCACACCTCTACGAGGCAGTGCAGACACCGAAGACTCCGTGCACGAAGTTGCCGACTTCGGCTTCGGTGCGCTTTGCCGACCTCGAAGAGGGCGAGGAATCCACGTCCGACTACGCAAGCATTGAGGCGCGAAGTCCTGGAGATCCCTTAGCCGATGATGACTGGCCGAGGAGATCAAAAAGTCATCGTGGTTCGTCTGTCACGTCACAGGTATGCTGACATTTTTTATTTCAGATTTTTCATCTTATATCGATTTCAAATAGAAAGAAAATAATGCAGAGTCCAGTTGGAGGACAAGAGAACTCGGACTTCGGTTCGAAACGGACTCTGAGTTGTATTCTTTATCTTCAGAAGCGATGATATTCAGACCGAAAGTCAACATTTTTTATTATCAATTTACATTTGTTTGAAATTCATAACTGATTAATCAGATTTATAGCGCATTAATATCGCAATCAAACCCAAGAGTGATATTAATTAAAATTGTGTAAATTATAATTATTTCTGTGATCTCTATCACTTAAACTGTTACCGACTGAGTAAATTTCACAGTATCAAGGCTGTATAAAAGCAAATATGTCAAATATTGTAAAATAAAGAGTTGATTTCACTATTTTTATACTATATTGCGTTGGCGCTCTCTACGAAGACTAGCACATCTAAAATTACAGCGAAGACTAGCACATTTCACCCTCCTAATTTTATGAAATTAAAAGCACGAAATATGCTATAGTCTTCGTGGTAGAATTTGAAACTTTCTAGCCTTCGCTGCGAGAAATGAAATGTGCTAGTCTTCGCAGGGAACGATAGCGCAAACAAAAATGGATATGTAGAATTGAAATTTATAGAGTGATGGAATATTGTTAAATGGTTAAATCAGCAAAATGATCTAATCATTCTATATAGTTTTAAATGTATTATTTTTTAAACAGCCTGGAAGTTGTGGAATTTTCTCGGTCGGTAACTGTTTAAGTATAGCACCCTATTTGAGCATAGTAGAAAATTTGTTGACTAATTTTACTATTGACATTATGTGTGACTAGTAATTGAACTAATTTTTGTAATTACCCTGGTAGAATTGCATCCGTTTCTGAACCAAAATCTGGACCGTTTTTCTATTTTTTGTCATGAAGTCTAAGTAAAAATTAAATTAAGCAAGTTTAAAAAATTTATATTTATGCTTTAAACTAAGAAATTTCAAATAACTTCTATGTATTAACTTTTATAATTAACAAAAACTAATTATATAAAATAGAAAAAAAATTCCTAACGCACCTCAATCTTTAATACATAATTTTTACCATTCTATTAATCATGAAAATTGCGTCAACATTATTAAAAGTTTGTTATACGTTAAAGATCAGGTTTTATTTTAATTTATTGAATTTAATGATAAGCAAGTACAATATACGGATTTTTTAACTAACATCTTTTGTAATAAACGAAATAAATTTAGTTGCACCGTGAATTGAAATTGACTTTAAGTTATCATAGCTATCGAGAATATTACTTCCTTAATTCAAGGGCTATATTTTATTTTGTACGTTTATTATATGTTAATCAATGTCAATATATCGAGGTGAAGCTATAACAGAAAACGTTTGTAAATACTATTAAGCGTTATGAAAGATGTTGAATCACAAGAAACTATACTTACGGTAAAACTAGTAATGTCAAATCAGCATATAATTATAGATAATTTCTGAATAATCTTCGGTTGACCCGACCAAGTAACTCTGTATTAAAAAGCGGAAAGCGCGAGTTCTCAAGTCTCTTCCTCCTTGTTCCAGAGTCTGCGCGAGGGCCAGTTTGGCTTCTGCAACCCGAACTACCTGGGTCTGGAGAGCGGCGCGACGCCGACGACGCCTCACAACAACACGAACTACGACAGCGCGGGCAGCACCGACCGCGGGGACTCGCGCTACGCCAAGATGCTCAACAGCCCGCCCGACAGCGTGCTCGAAGACGAGCCGGGCCGCTCGGCCTCCCAGACCTTCGCTGAGCTCCTCGAGCTCCAGGAGATGAGGCCCCGCGCCCCGCCCAAGAGCCTGCCACTGGGCTCGCCCTCGCGGCGGGCGGTCAGCGCCTCCAGAGCGGAGAGGCAGCGGGCCAAGCTCGCGGCCTCGGAGAACAGCGAGAGGAGCACGCCGGGCCCAGCGCCGCTTTACGTGTTCCTCGTGGGCGGCAAGGAGAAAGGCCAGGTGACGGTCTTCGCCCGGCCCGTGTCGCTCTGGAAGCTGCAGCTCGCTCCACATATCTTCTAAGCGAATGGCGCGCCGGCAGCATTGTGTTCTGAAGGGGTGCCGCCCGTTGCTTGTGTCAACTTTCTTTCGTCTCTGAGAATAAATAGGGTCTGGATATTACAAATATGCCGACGGGGCGGGAGCGAGCAACGAGCGGCTCCGTAATCTGCTGGACAGGGAAAGAATTTTTCTAGGAGAATCAAAAAGCTCTGTAGGGTTAAGGATTCGTTGTTATTATACTGGTATGATTATCATTAGTATGGCGTACCTAAAAAAATCCTCTATCTGTGTTCTACATGACGTTGTTGTAAGCGGATAGCTTCGCAGTCGAATTCTTCGAGGAAGAAAAAGCTCATAGACTTAGCTGTGGTGCCGATGGCGCACTTGGCAATATACTTTACTCCCCTCTTATACTAAAGATGTATAGAATCAAATATTTTTAAAATGCTTTTTGAGGATGACGTAGTCGCGTTTGTGGAAAAAGCATTTAAAGAACTAAAATGTGCCATAATAAAGTAACGTTTTATCGAAAATCATAAACTTCACCTCATGAATAAGAAAAAGCTATATTTAATAACTCACGATCATCCATCAAAGAAAGAAAACGTTGAGAAAAACAGTACAAAAACAGCCACATAATTTTAGATGAGACTTTTCAGCAATCTGAAAGAAGAACAAACATACAAACTGTCGTAGCGCCGTAACGAGTCGTATGAGATACGACAAAACGCGCACCGCAGACTGTCACGCGACGTCGCGTGTGCAGGTGTGTGCGTTTGCGATTATATAGGTATATAAATTCGACTGCGTGAGCTTTACGTCCGCGCAAAGACGAGACGTCGCATCCGATAGACGTCGCGTCCATCCTTCTTCCTCTCTCCTCTTCTCTTTCTCTCTACGTACATCACGCTATAACGTCCAAGTTCAATCCCGACTCCCCGTACGTAGGTACGATAGAATGAAAAACTTTCCTGGGTACGCCTCTAGGTGTATGTATGTGTTATAATCGTGCAAGAAGAAAAATGGTAAAACCAAAAAACGCAGCGGAACATAGCGCTGCACCGTAGTAGTGCTGTATACTTTCATCGAGAGCGCACGCGCGTCCCCATTTTAATGTGTATCGCCAATAAAGTTCCCTCCCCCGCGGCGACGGCGGCGAGGACGGAGCGCCGAGAGAATAGATTCGTGCGTGTAACAGTGCCAAAACGTATAGGGGGATATACATATATATATATATATACATCACGAGTATGTGTGCGAACTGTGCGTGCGTGGGCGAGGTTGACGGTTCGAGGGCTGGAAATGAGTTTTAAATGCAATTTTCTGGGTAGTTGGTTTTTCGCTTAGAGTTTTTATTAAGTGAAGTAGATTTTCAAAATGCGATTGAGAGTTTCCTCAATTTTTATCGATAAAAATTTCGTTTGGAGTAAATTATCGACCTAGTATAAACATTAAATTCCATTATTACTATATTGTTACAAATCAGTTTTACGTATTACGCTTTATTTTATTATTTTTTGTAAAAATATAAAAGCATAAATTGCTATTTCCGTCCAATGAATTCCCATTTAAATAGGAAATCATTGCAGTTTATGCAAGAACCAAAATAATAATGGATTTTTTTTAAGGTTAAGAGCTGGGCAATTTGAAGGATGACTGGCCATCCGTTGATTAGTAAATCGCTATCTCGTCCGCGCAAGCCTCTCTGTTTCGTAATACTTATTATCGATGTTCGTGTTCGATTAGTTGAAGTAAATTTAATTTCACGTGGAGCGAAGGATACGACGATGACTAATAAAAAGCTCATCGAGTAGGCGGTAGTGGCTGTCGATGAGGCTGTCAATTGAAGCGGGCAGCAAGTCTGAGGGGAGAAAACGGGCAATCCGTGTAGTTGATACGTAAGGGAGAAGCTGTGTAGCTATCCTTAGTGCGAGAAACAGTAGAGAGTAACAGATATTATATATATATATGCTAAAGCCGTGCGTTGGTGTGAGATATTATACATATGTAAAGTTATTGATATAGATAACGAGAGAGTTGAAAAGTGCAAGCGCAATCGATATTTATTGAGATGATAAATGGTATTTTAGTAAAAAAAGGTAAAAAATCATGACATATTAGAGAAAAAAAGTACGTACTTAATTGAGAATAGTGGAAAAAACGCAAGGAGCAGCCAAATTTGAAAAATTCAATATGTAATGCAAGCTGCGCCTGTCCCTCCGAACGTTTCTACTTTGACACTTACAATTTCGATTCGTCGAGGTGTATATTCGAGTTTGTAGCCTTTAGTTCCATTCTGCCTCGTGTTTCACAAAAACAATTTGTCGCATTATCGAAAAAGTTTCCTAATTTTACTTATATTAAATCTTTCTTATTTTTATTAATTTTACATGTTCTGATATTCATTGACCTTTCCTTCTGCAATAATATCAGAAGTATTACGGGAATTTTTCAAACTCTTAATTAATACATTTCAACTTCATTAATTAGTTTAATTTTTTATTAAAAAGTGGTCACTAAATTTAAAATATCAAACAAAGTGCTTTTTTATAGAGAGAATGAGGAATAGAATAGTCCGAGACAAAAGTTATAAATACGGAACTTTTTCTAAATGTTTATTTCGATAGAACTTCTCATTAGAAGCGAGAATCCAAAATTATTTTGTTAAAGCCGAAAGACTGTCAAACTGCATATTTTCATTTATCAAAAAGGGGAGGGCGGAGTGCAAAAAGTTGGTTAGTCCATGATTATGGATCTGGCATTTTACCGTAACGGACAGCGATGTGCAGTAGCGAGGAATGAATTTTTTTATATTAACTAGAGCGAGCTTTGTTTTTTCCAATGTAACAAAGTAGATAAGTAAATGAGGGTAGCGATAAAGGGTAGATAAACTTCAATTATAGCGCAATGTACGTATATTATACGTACAGACTTTGATACGCGTGTCAGTGTTACAAAAACTATCCATTAGATTTAAATAACGTACATTGGAAAACACAAGCGATTTACTGTTATACTCAATGTGAAGTATAAGCGTAAGTGTAACTATTAGTGGCGGTATTTAAAACGATTTTTCATCATTATATCTTTCTTTAGTCTTTAACAATAAACAATTGTATTACTAAATTAGTCGTTTATTTAGAGGTTAAGATTTTTAATGATTGAATTAAGGATAGCGCTAGAAACCTTCTGATTTCGATTATTATTGACAGCGTCCCGTCCCTTTGCAAGAAACGTATATTACATATAACTTTGTAATCGAAAGACAAGTTATTTCGTTCATTAGATTATTATGTAACAACGTAAATTTACTTAATTTGTGAGAGTCAGAATGAGTCGAGTAATCCTTGTTGATCGATATCAATCCTGGATAAGCGGCGAAAGCGATGGTTGTTTATACGCAAGCGAGTAGATAGGGAAATGTGCAATATCAGCAAAAAACGTCAACTATGTATAGGGAATTTAGAATATGTAATAGTTATACACGTATGAAACCATATTCGCGGTGTCCAAAAACCCAACAGCGCAGTCGTTTTAAAACAGTGTGTCGCAATTGTAAGGAATACTAAAAAAAGTAATAAATACAGGAGAAAATAACATTAAGCTGTGGCGCGTTCCGTAAATCTGCGTATAGTAATTAGCGCGGTACTTAGTGCCACGATGCGATTCCGTCTGTACAAAGATTACGATGAGAGAACTAAAAAAGCTAATAAAGCATAGCGTGAGAAAATCTTTTCTATTTCTAAGTAATCTTCATTGTCGTCCACCACGCAGTATTTTACGATTAATTGAACTAAATCGAATGAGAGAGAAAGCGAGATATCAGTGAATCCGTCAATAAAGGCGAATGCTACAAGCGAGCAAGAATTATTGTTTTTCGATTCTAGCGCTTTTCTTAGGTAATTTAATAAAAAGAAATGCTAAATTAAGTATTTCTAACGTCCATTACTTGTTTTCGTTTCTAATCGATTAACGTTATATGTTAATTTTTTGTTTTGTTGATTTAAATTTGTCTTCTATGTATAGCTTGCCATGATTATTAAGTTAATATTTAATATCATAAGTGCTGCAATAATGTAAATACAGTTTTTTGTCAAAATCAGGAACACGATATTTTGAAGTTCGCTATTGATAAAAATTTTAGTTAACGTTGGCAATGTAACAGAAATTATTACACATTCATCAAAATTAATTTGATTATTCTATTAAACAAAATCTGAAAACAAATTTCACTCTTAGATTATACTGCAAATAATTGTATTTAATTAATGACGGCCAAATAGGATACGTTTTGTTATTATATTTAAGTAAAACTGTAAATTATTCTTCAATTGTTATATTGTTTTTAACTTATAAGTTATTTTTATTTATAATCTAATAAGTTACGATTAAGTTACCATTAAGATTTATACATCCATTTATGTGGTTCGTTATTAACAAGTATATAAATAAAATAGCTAAATACCATAAAAGTGTGTGTGTGTGTGTATATATATATATATATATATATATATATATATAATTACCTTAAATTTATTTGATACTGACGTTCGGATTTCTGACTTTTTTTTTATTAACCCCTAACTGGTGCGACTTTTATAACTTTTCGTGCCAAAACTGGTAGCCATAAATAATAAGTCTAGTTACACAAAACTATTGTCTATAAGGGTTTTTGGGGTCGCCGATTTCATTCCCAATGTTATTTTTTGCATACGGAACCCCTACGGGGTTGAAAACATAAATTTTGAGTTTTTTTGCGGATAAATGTCTTTTTCTGTTTTAATTTTTTAGAACATTTTTATATTTACAATATAAAAATTTTTACATATATGATCCATTGCCAGATTTGGCACGACTTTTTTTGTATATATATGATCCATTGTCAGTTAAGGGGTTAAAATATAAAACTTATTTAAAATGAAATATAAATAAACAAAATAAATTAAACTTTATTATTTGACATTACCACACCAATCGAAACACAAAAAGAACATTAATAGATTTCGCTTTTAATCGATGATTTATCCAGATGTTTGTAGATGTTAATAGAGTGTATATTTTGTGTATAATATTATGAGTTGACAGTTTATTATTAGCCATGCGCATAACAAATTTGTGCACAAGTATGTTACTAAATATTTTCTTTTGTGCACAATCTTTTGTGTACAATATAATGACTTGACAGTTTATTATTAAAGTCACGTGCATAACAAATTTATGCACAAGTGTGAACTTAAATAATTTTTTTTGAGTATAATCTTTTGTGTACGATATAATAATTTGACAGTTTTTTTTAACGTCATGTGCACAACTAATATGTCTGCATTTTTTAAATTTAATTAAAAATATTTTGTGTACAATATTTAATTCAGGTAAGTTTTCAATGGTGCACAAAATTATTGTGCACAGTAAATATATTTAATAATTTTAATACAAAAAGTTATACACACTAACTCAAAAAAAGCACATTTATTGTGCACACCATATATTTAGAAATTATTCGATATAAAATATATAATTATGGACAAATTCTTATTTTGAACAGGTTGCTTATTGTACACAATGTAATTTCTTTAAGTTTCGCTAGATGGCGCCAGTTTAATCGCAAGCTTTTCTAGTCATGGAAGATTCAGTATAACTCATTCAATTTTTCCTTTTCTATTTTAACCTGCATATCACAAATTAGAAAAATAGTATTTTTCCATAAATACTTTGTTATTTTTAATTCTTTCTAGATTTTAATGAATTTTGATAATTTTTCAATAACAAATCAACAGTGAGTTATTTGGTAAGAAAATTCCATAGATACTTTCTGAACAAGCATATGAATTAGTTTCGGCATGAAGGAACGTACAAGTGCAGTAACACTCATGGATCCCAACTATAAATACATCCCCTTACGGTAGGATCTCTGCTTTATTTAGTGCAAGCAATAAGGCCTAATTTGGTCTACTACAACGAATCTTATTGGAGAATGGTGACTAGGCGTTTTGGAGAAGCTACTTTCGATGAACTTCAAAAACAAGTATCGTGTTTGAGTTCTACGCAATATTTTACGGCGCCGCCTGCCATTGATAGTCACTACGAGCAACCATCTAGAGGTATCGAACGGGAATCGAGACCGTCTAGTACCAGTACAATTCCAAACGGCTTTTAAAACATCTTAAATCAGTAGTCGTTCAGCAGTGAGTTGAGTTTGGAGTATGAATACTATTAATCAGCCTTTATGAAATCGGACTACGAAAGGAACTCACTCCGCGCACGTGGGGCCTCGGTTCGTAGTCTCAAATACCTCACGGGTCACCGTGAGGCGCACACAACAAGCACAC
>JAYJLV010000027.1:8160223-8179869 GCA_036873485.1 Torymus texanus | reverse complement strand
TGAACAAAATAAGCTTTAAATGGCGAAGATCGATGGTTTGGTTCCCGTGATATAGAAAGTTTACACACACACACACACACACACACACACCCACACCCACACCCACACACACATATATACAGGAAAAAAAATTTTCTCAAAATTGAAAATTTTCAACATATTTCATCTTAAAAAATCATTTTAAGACTTTTTTGGCTCAAAAATTTTTTACCGTTACAAAGCTTCCTCTTAGAGGAAGCAAAAATAAGTTTTTGTGTTGAAGGTATTAGAGAAATCGCTCAAATAAAACTAATAATTCTACAGTATAAATAATTCAAAAAAGTTCCTGAGTATAAAAAATCGTTGTATTTACTCTTGTAACAATGAAGAGCTCATTTCGAGCATGTCCCTCTTTGAACCAATTTCTTAAAACTTCTCCTATAGATTCCTCACATTTGTAGTTAGGCTCTGTATCTATTAGTCTATAACCATTCTCTAATGCAAGAGGTAGAACTTTGCTTACACGGTCACTTATCTGTTATAACAAAATCGAAAAGATATATTAAATTATATGAATATTCAGAAATTATTTTTTATTATCTATTTTAACTTTTGTAAAAATAAGAAGGTACCTGCCAGGTACCGTATCCTATGTAGGGCATCTCGTAGCCTGACGGTAATGTCAATCTTGCGACCTTAACGGGTACGATATTGAATGCCAATAAGTCTTCAATTTTTTTAGGTTTCATAACTAACACTTTTGATTTTGTCATTTAAAATAACCTTTAATAATATAATCTTATTAAAAATAAAATATATACACACAGCTTTGAGAATTATTATTTATGTACTACAATATGTATTTTATCATTATTAAATTCATACTAACAGACTTACTGTCTGGCATCTGTGCGTATTTATTTTAAATGTTATTTTTTCCAGTAAAAGTATTACAGAATGCAATAAATCAGTTTCTGCTAATTTTACTGACAGAACTGTATGATTTATTTCTTTTGTTTCAAATAAATAAGTAAATTGAGATGATAACTTAATGATAATTTTTCATATTTTGTACATAACTATGTGAAAAAATCTAATTTTAAGATTGTCATCACCTATTAGTTTTTAGTTTCATAATAATAATACTTTTATTTATTGATATATTCTGGTACTTACTTCGGTAAAAAAAGTAACGTCAGTATTGAAGTAAAAGTATTAAAAACAGTGAGAATTTATAGTACAAAATATCATAGTTTTACTGATAGACTCAATAGTTGTTTTGATAAGTTGGTATGTATCTTTGTACTGATATATTTCTACCTCCTTGTAGGTACACAATATCAACTATTGTGAACTCGCGATGAATTCTCACGAAATAGGCATTAGTCATGGAACGTAAACATCAAATCTCTATTGGTGCGAATTGTTTACTTTGAGATCACCATGGCTTAAGTATTGCTTCTTCCTAAAAGAAGACGCTGCGATAGTAACTTTAATATGCAAATGTCAAGAAAACATATGTCATGTTTTTTGTAACCAATACAAGAGAACTATACAATTTGCTGAAAAAATTTGTGCAGAAAAAAGTGTATGCGTGTGCGTGATTCATATTTCCTAATCCAATTGTGACCTCAGGCGGGGCTCAGTTTCTTTATTTTATATCTCAATGTAAAAAAATTTTTTTTGATAAAATTTTATTCTATTTTACTCGTAAGGATTTTTTTATCATAATTCTTTAATTTTTTTACCTTTAAACTTACATAGCCTGTATATTATTATCGCATTAGAAGCAAAACAAAATTTTATACATTAAAAAAAAATATAGTTCTAGTAGCTGTAATAACAAGTGTAGTCAATTATTGAGTTATTTTATAAAAAAAATTATATCACAACACTTAAAAAACACATAAAGAGTTATGAAAATTTGTTATATTATCTATAGAAAACATAATTTATTAAATTGTATTTTTATGGTTAACTTTGACTGAAGTAAAATTTAAAAGGCATGAAAGTTTACCATCAGAGTGCATCTCCGTTCCTTAATTACATCATCCTGACATTTTACAGAGAAGTACAATATTTTTATATTTCTTGGATAAGTTCACTGAGCAGAAATATTGATCCATACATTTATGAGATATTTAAGGATTTTGTGGCTTATTATTTTTCTGAAAATATTTCGTAGATAAATTTAAAATTCGTACCGAATGTAGTTTATGTAGAAAATGGTAGAACATCAGCCTTTTTTGCTGCTTTATATTTTTTCCATTGCATACAATTGACAAGGAATAGACATGTTACAAACTTGATCTTCACCTCGTTCTAAATATTACTTGTTAATTTATAGATAACAATAATTTATATTATTGTTAAAATTGTGATATAGGATGTACATAAGATTAGTATATAGATTAATTCACGCAATAATCTTATAAATTATTACATCAGAATATTAGACAAATGGAATACAATGATTCTCGCGTGAATTGGTTGTTTAACTGCAATACGATAGTAAAATTGAAAGAAGCTAAGTGTAAATCAATTAGCAGTGGTTTTAATGTATATAATTTGTTGTTTACATTATATTCAAAATAATAAATAGATACGTAAATAATTTTTCTATTTACCATTGTTCAGATTGAAAATTTTATAGAAAGGTGATATGACTTGATGAAAAAGTATGACAGATTTACATGATTGAAAAAAATGAAACGCAATATTTACTATAAATTATGGCAATTTAAAAAAAAATTTAAGTTGCTTTCATATTTACAATGAGACATAATAATTATTAGTATAATTATATGTTTGTCCGTATATTTAGCATTTAATAATGAATGTTAAAGCAAGATAAGAAATATATCGAAAGTAGCTACTAAGAGGGCCATTGAAAACACTCTTGGCTTGGTCTTCTCAGCCCCTCCCTCCGGCAATCAGCTGACACTGCACAGACAGCCTGCTACTATACCTGCCAATTACAGACAATGAAGCGTAATACGTATACACATGTACCTGGATCAGTCGACTAATATATAGCCAGCCGCACCTGCGCGTATATACACACACGTGTCCTCCTTTAAAGACGCTTGCACCGGTAAGTCGCAAGCGCGGCGAAATAAGCCAAAGCAAAAGAGGAACGGAGATAAAGCGCGCGCACCTCCAGTCCCTCCGTACCTGACGGCTGCAGCCTGTTGCGTGACCCCGGCGATCAATATTGGCGCCCCGTGCGCTGCAGGCGCGCAGCGCCCCATACCCACTAGCCTATCCTGCTGCTGCGCCTCTCCCGACCGCTCGTGGAATATTCTTTGCGGTCTGCTCGCTGCGCGACCCTTTCTACCTACGGCGATGGCTTCTTTCGCGGCTGGATTGCGTTGCCGTTCGTTGTCGCGAATGAATTTTTCAAGACGCCGGGGCGCCGGATTCGAGCTGTAGGATTGCGGCTTGATGAGAATAAACTGCTGGACGTGTATCGGAAAACGATCGATTATTTTTGATCGATGAGAAGGTGTTGGCGGCCAACGGGAGTTTACATATTTATTTCCCGGGGTTGCTGACTAATGCAGGCGCGGTGGCTCCATGACTGGCCTCGGGGTAATTGTTGTTTATTAGGTTGACATATTTTTAATACTTCCTATTTAATAAGCAAATATTACGAAGGAAAGTCATTGGGGTAGCAAAGTTCTTTTGGAGTGGAGTAACAACACTGTATAACGTCTGTTTTTCCTTCTATACTTTTATTCAGTTATGCAGTTATCTTCCACAGTAAAAAGTCGAATGAATAAATTTTTATGCCCGCAACGGCTAAATGTTACACTCTTGATAACATTTTTAAGGCAATAATTTTTTTAATATTCTCGTATATTTTTGGAAACTTATTGAAAAAACATATTTTTCAAATATTTCTAATATCTTAATAATACGAGTATGTATAGTGCTATAGTTATCTGCGGTTACGAGATATTCGATATAAGAGCTTTCCTCGATATTAGGATGCCGCTCGATATTCCATAACTTTCCTCCTATATACCGTGTACAGGAAAAGGTGAAAGTGAAAGAATAATACATTTTATTTAACATACAAGGAATTTCATATAAAAATTGTTTTAGATTTTGCTTTTCAAAAATGTTGCATGATGAATTCAAATGGATTCATGAATATGAGAAGAGTGAACTGTTTATTTACAAAGTAAGAGCATGGCTATATAAAAACAACATTCGGACTCATGTTGAATTAAGCCAAAGGACTGTAATAACTCGTGGTTCAGCCGCAATTTCTCACTATCGCATCATAAATCCGATGGATTTGCGTCACAAAAGCAAAAAGAAGGCTCCTCGCAATCGATGCTAATATCGAAATCCGGCTTTCGCGCTTGACGGCTCGGCCCATTCAACGAATTATCCTTTAAGGTCGCGCGCCTTTATGCATTCGGCTCTTGCTTTTTCTCTCTCTCTCTCTTTTTCCCCTAACGGATACTCGGATTCGGGCCGTGGACCGACCTATATGCGCGCGCGCGTGCAGGAAATAATTATAGGAGTGCGCGACTATTATTCGCCTCGGAGCTTTTTGTTTTTCTTTGCGCGAGTGCGCGCGGTCCATTGTTGCGCGCTAAACAAAGTAAAATCTGTTTGTGTGAAAGTTTCGTTGTATGAGATATAGGAATTTAGGGAATTATTGGCTTTATATATTATTCTTCCAATTATACTTGCTGTGCTTTGCTGGCTCTATTTTAAAATAATAATTAGCGTTTGTTTACCTAGAATTTTAATTAAAAGGCTATATTTTGTTTGAAAAACATTTTTTATTTATCTATAGAGGTATTTTTGAGTTACCTTTGAGAAAGGAGTAGGAATTACTTAACTATACGGAGGAAAATAATGAACATAAACATCTTTTATACCACGCCCACCAATAAGCGGAAATTCGTCCGTATACTTTTTGAGGCAGGCGCTAGTACTTTTAATACTTAAAATTTTAATTTTCTGCGAACAAGTTGCCCTTTTCGCGTCCGGCAGACGAAATTTGCGAAATGTCCATTTTACAAGTTGAGCAGTCAAAAAGATTAACTGCGTAACTCGCGCGGAATTAGAACTCTGCGAGCTCAAAGCTACTTGCCTACCCCTTTAAACACACACACACACACACACACACACACACACACACACACACACACACGTATATATAGAGGTATACTACACATATGTGCGCAGAAGAATGCCCCTTTGTGCTTTGCTGGCGCGTGCGCGCAGCTACGAGAGTCGATTTCGGGGCTAAGGTCGTTTTTAATTGGCAAAAGCTCCTCTCGCGTATTTGCGGTTCCATTAGTCCGAGAAAACTCAGCACGCGGTATCTTTCTCGCTGCCGCAGGGAAATGGCTTGCGGAGGAGGAAAGGCTGACGACGACTTTGAAGATTAGAAGACGACTGTGGATTCCATTAAACATTCGTTGTAGGAACTGGGCAGCGGCCGAGGGCATGGGCGGCATCGACTATAATCAACCTTATTGCGCAATGATCCTTTTTATCGCGCCAAGGTCTTTCTGTGCAGTTGGCGGCTAAAACTTTTTTTTTAGATCGTTGAAATATTTTTTTGTCATCATCGAAGTATGTTTGTTATGTAAATCGAATGAAAATGCGGCATGTAAGGTAATGTGTTTTCGGCTATATGTTAATACTTGATAGTGTTTCCCGAATCCCGCCAGGAGAAAGTAACTATTTGTTTTGCGTTGCCTAAAGTCAATAACTACGTGACACAGATTCGAAATCGCACATTCGTTCGCATCGCATGCGGTGCTCAGCTGACGTCATGAACTTTTGTTGATATTTTGTTTGAAAATATTTTAGATTTTTCTTACATTTCATCTTTAAATAAAAATATTAAATTTATCTTCAAACTATAGTATTTAACATTATAACAACTTTAAATTGCTACTTTATAAATTGCAGTACATAAATTTCTTATCTTCTATTGTCTTCATGAAACAAGTTAGACATTTACCTCTAAGATTAGCTTTCCAATTAGTGTACATGTAGCTTTGCATACATTATTCTAAAAACTTGAAGCTTTTGTAACATCATATTTGCACCGGTAAATTTAAATGTTAGGTTAACAGTAACTTCATTGAATACCAAAACGACAAAATAACTAAAAGTATTTTTGATAAAGTATGCAAGTAAGTCAAGGCTCGCTATAGGTCTACTTCGGAGAACATTCAAATACTTTGTTATAACTTTCCAAAGTTATCCAAGACGTTTACTTTTCCGAAAAAAATCAAAGAAAATCCTCAGCAGTTCCACTTACCGCTATAGGCGATGTTCCCCGTTACTGCGTCTTTCTTACGCCTTTCATATTTTAACGTATAGTTTTATTTCTTAGCGGTTGTAAAGAAAGGGTAAGAAGAGCGACGTGCGCTCACGGCCCGGGAAATCTGCAATTGCGTTTTTATCTGATGTCCCGAAGTGCAGCGCCGCGCGCGGAGAGTCATAACAGTCCTCTCCACTCATCCCTTCGTCGACCAGGGCATTCTCTTCGCTCCCTCGTCTTTTTCTATTTATCCTCTTAAGAGGGATTATCCAGAGCGGATAAGACGTTGCGCAGAAGGGAAAAAAGTGAGTGCTCGTCGAATGGAACGTCGAGGAGAAGGAAAGAAAAGCGTTTCTCCCCCCCCCCCACGTTTTTTCGCTTTCTCTTGTACAACGTGAGCGAAAGATGATTTCAGAAAGTGATCTTGGACTTGTTTCTTTAAGGCTCTGCTGTCGTATGCACGCTGTTGGCGAGAACAAGGGTGCGTCTTATGAAGAGAACGGAACGGCCTTGTTTATTATATCCTTGACGAAGTACATTCAGATAGATTTAGATTAACTTGGGAGACACTTATTAAGTATAGCATATTCGTATTTATTATATTCAAATATTTAAAATATCTCTCTGGATCGTAAAAGATAAATGTTGTTCGTTATCATGAGAGTAGTTGACTTATTTTACTTAAAATTTAATTAAAATTTAATATTTAACATTAAAAACTGTCTTCACTATAACTTTATTTCTTTTTTAACTACTATCTTTAAGATATTTTAAAAGCATTGGAATAGCCTTCAATGTTGAGATGTATTTTAGAGGGGAAGTAGTACTCTTTGGAAATGTTGGGATACGTTTTTTAAGATAAGAAACATAAAGAAATCCACGCTATTTTATTCTAATCCAGAATTTTCGAAAATTTATGTTTTCTTTTATGTAAAAAACTGTTTACTCGTATTATACATAGCTTTACAACAAGAACCAAAACGTGAGATATTCGAATCCACTTTAGCAATGGAAGTTTCAAGAAATTTTTATTGGTTGAGAAAATACTCCAAACAAATATATGTTTCTCCTATATTTTCCTTTTGATATATAGTTTCCTAACAGATATAGATGTACTCACTTTTTTCCGTTATAGAAGTTGATCCGACTTTTTAAATAGTATACATTAGAATACTCAACAACTTATTCTTCTACGGTTGCACGTAATTGGATTGAATGGATGTGGCTTCTTTCAATCCATACATAGAAAGAAAAAATTTTCCGAAAATTTCTGTTGAATTCCGGATTCAAAAAGGGTAATAATCTTCTTACTAATATATTATTTTTTAAGTACCATAAGTATACTGTATCGTCTTTTATACTCTATTTCACGCATAAACTTTTCAAGAAATTAATCTATGAATCTGAAAAATTTCTAACTCATTAATTTACGCAGTGAGAAAATCAATTATAATATACACATTCATTAGTTGTTGTTATACATACAATATCGTATTTATAGTTGACGTTTATGGACGACATGGTGTCATTCTGAAATAAAAAAAAATTTCAGTGGAACAATATTCTTGCGAAATCAAAGTTACGAATTGTAGAACGCTTAGAAGTAAAACAGTTATAGATAGAGGGAATAGTAAATATTGACATCAGCTAAAAAATCGCGTGTATTTAGTCGTTTTTCGTCTCTATGCCAGCCTCCCATCGTTCGAACGATGTGTGTAAAAAAAAACATTTTCACCACGAATATTCACGAAGTTTAAACTTCGTACACGTTCTCGAATCAAAATAGAGATGAAAAAACACCCACACACACCCAACAGTCACACCCAACTATGTGCAAGCGACACAAATATTTTTACACTGTGTTCGTTCGCGTGCTGCGTTCGATTTAGATCCGATTGTTATTCTGCATTCTTACGAGATGAAATCTGTGTTTTTCTCGAGCCCCATTATGCATTTGTACCGCTTTTTAATAGGACCGTTGCTCTCGTGTGTTGGAACGAGCTTTTATTGTCCGCCGGCGACTGCCGCAGGTAATTGCTTTAGACTGTATAAAGGGAAAGGTCCAACCCTCCTACAAGCACCAAATTAACTTTATTATACACTTCATTAAAGTTTCTAAGCACTTTATCCAAAAAAATTTTATTCCGTTTACGTGCGATGTTGGTTTACGATTTCGCTATATAAAGTTACATTCGGTCGATTACGGATGCATTGTAAGGAGACTTTAGTAATTAAAAATGTATGCGGAAGCGATAAGGAGTTGAAAATAGAGGAAAAAGAACCGCAGATTGTAATTAGAAATTAATGCCCTCCGGTGTGTAGTGCGAACAACTTCTGCAGTTGCAATTATGAATCATATTTTTCACTTTAGCCTGCACTAATAAGTCTGGTTATTTGCAGATTTTTATTATCACAGCTCGCTTTTAAAGATTTGTCGTATTACTGCTGTTCTTATGAGTTTCAGCTTTTTATTAAAATCGCCGCCAATTTACTGGTAGCTTGTTTCTTTGAATTCAATTTATTATTCCACTAAACTTATTATTGACTCACGAATAAACAGGTCACGCAAGCATTTGCGTAAAACGACATTTCTCTTGTACTGCAACAGTATCAGTGCAACATAGTATAAGAAAGCAATATTTATTTTGAAAGGGGAATCCCTATCTAAATTTTCAGCAAATTGCGCGTTTTGTAAAGTCAAAAACCGTAATTATTTCGTTCATAGACGAAATATATACTCTGAATTAAAACTGGCACAGGTAGGGTAAGGTCACAAAATTCAGGTATTTTTTTTAAAATTTGAACGGAAGTCATATTAAAATGGTTTGTTTGCAATTCATAAAAGTCAAATACTTTCGGGTCTATAATTCACCTAATTGGCCGATTTTTCGGTCGAATTAGTGAATACGCCGTCTAAAACTAAAATAAATCGTTTTAAAGATATTGCTGTTATTGAAAAAATTTTAGTGAAATACTGATATTGGAATCAATTGAGAGCACTTCAAATAATGACTAAGAAATATTCGAATAAAGTAGATCATTATCTGAAGTTTTACGGTCGACAACAAGAAAATCTCTAAACTAATCTTTGAATAATAAGAGAGAATTATAGACAATCACATATTTAAAATAAAGCGATGTAACGATAAAAAAAAACAAAGAAAAGTTGTGAGAAGAATTAGTTAAGAAATGAAAAGGAGTGAATTTTGTCAAGATTATGTTCATAACCAATGCTCTGGATTAATAAAATATAAAGAAACCATTTTTGACGAGTTTATTTTATATTTAGTTATCATTTATATGGCTGAATAGTCGAATAAAGTATTTATCGAGTATTTTTATATAAAACTATTAATCTTTATAATTTATGAGTTAATTGATATTTTTTTAATCAACAACAATGATGATGTATATATTAAAAAATTATAAAGTTTCGTCTATGAAAGAGTAAAAGTTATGTAAAAATTTAAAGTTTTTTTATTTGGTTATCACGCAATATACAAATAATAGATCTATTGGTTTGTGATGTATTTTATTTTAATATTGTACAATTAACTAATTTTGTATCAAGCTTAAATTCTCATGCGTGTTTATAGATACACACTAACAACATTGTATACACTCTAATAGTAAATAGACGGCGTTCTAGCATCCTTACTTTCAGTTTGGTTTCCGCCTTGCTCGCGTGAACTAGTCCTGCTCTCGCCCTCTCTCTAATCAGTGTACATATACTTATTTAATAAATCTAATGATACTTTTTTATTACACTCAGCGTTTATATCTTTCTTACCACTCACTCTCTATATAATTCGCCTAATTTATATCAGTTTGTAATTGCATCAACATTTGATGACGTATATCTCATGTTTATTGGAGTTTTAGATTATGATTGAAGTTATGAGGTGAATGGATTTTGACATTTAATATTTTATCTAATTCACAGAATAATAACAAAAATGGTTTATAAATGTAAAATAGGAACTTAAATAATATACATATATTAAACGATTATTTCCACTTTACAAATTTTGAAATTAGAAGTTCATTTACATCGATCATACATGACCACTTTAGAGTCTATCCCTCACAATCAGTGCACAAATAATTATTAATCGACCATTACGTATGTCCAAATGATCCCATAATAATTTAGAAACCATGTTCAATATCAAACCACCGAGCGAGCCGCATCGAATTCATGCAGGGAAAACATCGCGTACATCTTTGTTTCCGCCTGATCGAAATTAATAATGCAGCCGCATGATCGTACGTCCGCGCGAGCAAACAAAGAGGCAAAATCAATTCCGGCTGGTAACCAGCGACTTGCACCACTGCTCGATATGCATTACCTGGCGCGCAACTTTTCTTCTCGTGATTTTTCGTGCTCCTTGAGAAACGAGTGCGCTTGGTGTGCACATGAAGCACCAGTAGCAGTGAAAGGTCAAAGAAGCGTGCATGGAAAATATTGTTGCGATACTCTCGCATCTCTTTCTTTCCCCATCCGCTGCATTTCTCTGAGGATGTGTCTTCGCTCTTTTTCCGTCTCTCTTCTCTTCTCTTCTCAGGAGTGTTATATCGTATACTTTATTTCTCGTTTTTCTTGAATCTCGTTACGTGAAAATTTTTTCATGCAAAACGTCTTATGTACACTCAAAATACTGCACTCGTAAAGTCTTTTTTCGAAGAAATAAGAAAAATAGTGCGACTTCTTTTAAAAAATTTTATCAATTGGAATATATTTTAATGGATCACAAATTTAATGATATATTTTAAGAAAACACTCATTGTTCATATTGTAAACCATATGAAATCTCCTACGCCAAATAATTTTCACGCCATCTAAATTGTAAGTGTGCCATTTTTATTACTTGTACGTATTTACATTAAGTAATTATCACGGCATTGTTTTTACATAAATTTCGAAACTGCTCCAAGACCACGTAATTTTCTTGGTCAGAAATATTTTGCGCCCTCTCTTTCTCTATCCGGAATTGACTCAGCTGCTCGCCATGTCCACTCGAAGCCTCCCTCCCCCAAATTTTCTCTTCGCCGACCTCTCCGTATTATACACTGCGCGCTCCATCCTTCTATGCACATTCGATGCGGAATTACTCTCGCTCTCTCGCTCTCTCTCTCTCGCTCTCTCCCTTCCGGCCCGCTCTCGGCCAACTTCAGGCACTCGATCTCCCCAGCGGTGATCGTCCCTTTATTATAGTCGCCCTCGCCTAGTTTACGTTGACTCTGCAGCCAGCTCGAGGTTTACAATGGGACCCGGATATCTTTGCCTTTTCGCCGCGCTCAATGCATGCGCATCCATTTCGACCGCGCGCGGCTCGCGCGTGTCTGCGATAAGCGATTGAGAGGGAGAGGCAGAGGAAGAGTCGAGACAGCGAGGACTTCTCGAGAACGTTCTTGAGAACGTGGAGTATGCAGACCCGGGATTCCATTACGTGGACTTCGATATTACGTTTTTCCATCTTTCGGAGGATGCTATGCTGAGTGTGTGGGAAATGTATGGTAAACGCATTGATGCAATGCTTTCACTACATTTCGTAAAAAATACGAATGGAATTTGAAAATTTTAAGCTAGCATTAAAATGTTTTACAATGAGTAAATTAGATGAGATACCCTTACTTATAGGGTAATAGTTAAATAATACTGATATGGGAACGCTTCCCTAGCTTAAATTGGAAAATACTGTCTAGGAACTAGTCAGATATTAAAAACTGTCGACTGGAAAAAATAGTCAAAAACTGATAATCATATTTTAATTGTTTATCAATCATCTTCAGTTATTTCATCTTTAAAATTTATTATAGTCATATTAAGTCAACTTTTCATATTAAATAAAAAAAAAATGATGACTATGAAAAGTTTTCGGATTACTTTTTTGATTCAGCCTTCTTGTTACAATAATACAAAGCAAGGAAGAAGCCAGTTAAAATAAATGTCTTTCAATTGGCGTTCAATGTGAAAAATATAAAAACTACAATTAAAATATTTGAAAAACAAAAAATTCACGGAATTTAACTTTAATGTTTCCAGCAACCTATTGACTTGGAATATAAATGGAAATTTTCTAATTTCCTACAGTCCTCGCCTCTGCAATAAAGTTCATTCCCGTCCTTACTACTTCCCATAATAATATTTTTTTCCTAGAGTGACGTTCCTTCAGCTACACGCAACGCAAACTTATATACCGCGCTTGCGACTGGAGAAACTCGCGGCGAGTCTGTAACTGCAAAGTCCCCTGGCACTGCGCATTTTTCCGGCGACGCGAGGTAGTTAGCCTCGCGTTCTGCTTCTCGATATTTTTTTTTAATTTTCCTTTTTTCTTTCTCTCTCTACTCTCCTTCTCTATTTTTCTCTCGCTCCTTCTCCCCTCGTGTAAACGTCGAAGCGCGAACTGGCGTGATTTGCGCGCGCCAGTGCAAACTTGCCACCTGCAGCGCAAAAGAGGGGAGGAACGGGGATAAAGGTAGGAGAAGAGGAAAAAGGAAATGAGAAACACGGGGCGACGCAGAGGGATAACAGGTGATTACGAAGAGCCGGGCGTTGTGTAAATAAGATTACCAACTTCGCCGGGACCAGCCGAAGTCTCTCGCGCGCACGATCGCCAAGCGCTAGGATTTTTCTTCGGAAATCTGTTTGGCTTTCGTGCAAATGATTTTTTTAGTTTCCGCTGTCGACTTTGGTATTAATAAGTGTTGAATAATTTTCATCATTTTTTCACTTGCATACTTCCATTCCGCGGATATATACTTTGAAGAATATACAGACTTTTTGAACTATTAGTTATAAGAAGTAATTGGAATGAGCTCATGAAAATCTTTAATCTAAAAGTTTTTACGTAACCGCAATACTTTGGCAGTGCTCTTAGAGAATTGGAATTTTTCATAATATTTAATAGAACAAAATCGATCAAATGGAAAAAGGGGCCGCGCCTTCGTTGGGAAGCATAATTTCTAGGTTATTTTAAAACTTTGTTACAGTTGCTAATACTCAGTAAATAGTGAAAGAGAATGTATTTGAAAAATACAATGGTTTTGTATATTCGTTTTGAGTAATACTGTTGCAAAAAAGCTTGTTTTGAAGTTTGTCTTTCAATGCATCTAATGATCGGTATGTGGGCGAGGCTCGACCTCAACTTTCCGAGATTGCCAATCTCTTTCGAATTTTGATAAGCGATTTTCAACTATCAAGCAATGTTGCGGTGAAGACTTTTCAAAGGATAGCGGCAAAACTTTTTTTATAAAACTTTCGGTATCCCGCCTGCAATGAGTGCGGCATACTTGCAATAACGACGCGCATAATAAATACAGTTCTGATACAGAAGTTTGTAGCTTTTGATAAAAATAGATAATTATGTAGTTTTATGTTGCTAATGCACGTCATTAAAAAGTTGTTTGCAATGTGCTTTTATACAAATGTTTATACTTGTAACAGCATATTGCAACGTTAACGAAAAATGTTTTAAATATAAATGAGTTTGATAATGAATATCACATTATGAAGTAAATAATTTTATTCATGCAATACATAATTACGTGTAAAGTGGAAAAATGGGAAAATTCAAAGCCTTATCATTTATATGCAATACTCGGAAAAGAAAATTGCAGTTAATCTATCCGTTTTACGTAAGATAAATCACTGATTTTGAAGAAAAAACTGAAATGGAATTATAAAATAAGTAAAAATAATAAATAATATAATATAATAATATTGTTTGTAGTGAAAATAACGTTAAATTTAAAATGTGGTTTTCACATTATCTAAAAGATTAAAAAAAAGAAGTATCCCGTGCAAAGAATCCTTTTAAAATGGACAAACTCCCTTTTAGAAAACGTAAAAGCTCCATTAATTTTAAAACTGCTTTAACATATTAGACTACAATGCCAAGCCCACTCTAACAAAAGGAAAATAAATTTTTGCTTTCTTATAACGCGGCTAAAGACATTATTGTCCGTAATATTAATCTTGCATATCCTAACGTTTATGAACAGAAGCGTGTTATTCACTTGAAAGATTATTTTTGTTGCTTGCTAATTGTAGGGAAATCAAATCTACTTTTCAACTTTGTTGAAAAACGCACATCATAGAGCTATAGTAAAGTGCTGTCATTGCATTCGGTTATAGTTACGGTTAGACGCAGCGATAATCGCGCAATCCTTGTAATATCGTTAACGGCGCTCAATGGCAATTGTGCGAATTTCGCAAGCCCACCGTTCCAAGTCACGCTCCGCTCAACTCTTTGCGCAAGCATCGCGCGATTAGCTTGGTTATCGCGCGATACGAATCACGCACTCCATGTCTCATCCCCGTACATGCGCACGCACGCACGTGTGTATATATATATATATATATACATCTACACTCGCGCGCACGCTCGAGCTCATTGACTCGCGGAGGCATTATCGTGAGCGTATATACATTATCTCTAATAAAGGATCAAGACGGCGGACGCACAAAGTGCCGGGCCCCTTCCCCGATAATGCATGAGGGATGAGGCACGCGTGCACCGAGAACTAGAGGAAGGTGTATATAGCGAGGCAGGGGAAGAGCGGGAGTCGATGACGAGATAAGTCGACGGTGGGAAATTAATATTGCAGCGCTTGCGCCGTGTTATTTTCGCGGGCATAGATGTTTTTCGCGTGCTCTCAATCTTTCAGCAAAGCGTGTATCGGGTGCCAATCGCATTCCAGATTTCCAGACATAATTGGGTTACGCAGGCAATATTCATTTCTGCCGACGCGATAATGCATAATGAAGACTCGCCGGTGAGAGAAAAAATTAATGGCACGTTTATCGTCTCTGATAATTATAATTGAAATAAAGCCCAGAACAAAGGAGCCATATTTGGATGAGATAATTTTAATTGAATTTATAATAATACATATTTCATGCGAAAAATATAATTATATAAAAGAGAGAGAGAGAGAGAGAGAGAGAGAGAGAGAGAGCCAGATAAAAATGTATTGGCATGTGTATGTAATTATGGTGCTATCTCGTGCGGAGCAGTCACACCTGACCTGATCCCTTCGATACAACCAGTTCTTATATATATCAAATTCAGAGCAAACGTAACACACGACGAGATCTATATATTCGGTATTTATACACTGCCGAACAGTGGTTGGTGGAATGCGTCTGACGCCCGTGCCGCACTACTGCTCACCCGCGGTATTTACGCGCTAACAAATATACTTGGAGGGTTCAACGTTTGTGTCCACGCCGGGGGACGTCGTCGCGGAGGTAACAAGGTCAATTATATGCACGCCGGCGCGGTCAGCTTCGGGCCAATAACGGATTTCCAGTCGCGCGCACGCGCGCGCACTTTGCATCACGCCGAGTCCGAGTGTATAGTGACCGCGCGCGAGACCAGACGGAGTGACCGGTGCCGTCTGCTGCTACTGGCGGCCTTGTATAGATATGGTTCAATTGGGACGAATGATTTTTCCTTTTGACAAGCAGATGTCAAATTTTCTTGAATTAACTTTATAGCAGCACTGTTAGATTCCATGAGATGGGCTCTTTCAGCTCTCCCAATGAAAAAGTAGTAGTTACGAATGATTGATAAGTCAATTTGTCCTTTCTACGTGGAGTTGAAAATCGGAGCTTAAAATACACACGTTTATGTGCGTCGGAGTCATCTAAAGAATAAACAGACAAATTGCCTGAACTAATATCAAATAAATGGAGTTTGATATAAGCGTTACATTTTAAATTTTATGGTAACGTAAAGCAGAACATTTTCAAAAGTATAATAACATTTATTTTTAGAATTTCTTATAACTTTAGTTAGTATAATTAAATTTTGACAAAAAACAAAGCTTTGGGTGCATAAAATAGCAACAAATTCAACTCAAGAATGAGCCGATGCGAGAGTACGACTCTATACGTCTCAAATAAATCATAAGAAATTCACGCTGCATCGCTTAAAAGTTGTCGACGAGTCATGAAAATTCCCTTTATTACGCAACGTGAATATAATATCTGTAATCAGATATCCCTGAGCTTCCTGCGTCGCACGACGCATCTTCCCTACCGGAACGCGGTGGAAAATCCATAGAAGAAAGACTTTCCACGGCTCGCCGGTAAATTTATTCAAACTTTCCTTGGAGAATTAAAGTCACCTTTATATACATATGTGTATATATATCCGTACGCGCGTCCTCTCGGCGTTAAAGTCGCATGTTGCGCAGCTGCGATTTACACTACTCCCCCCTTAATTTAAAGTCCACCGTCCAAACAAAACGCACCGAAAAGGTACCGCGCAATTTTTCGCGAGAAGCCGCGCATATAGGCGGATTAAAAGAGGCGCGAATTAGCGAGCGACCGCGCGGATCTATATAAAAGCAGTATATACACGTGCCGGCGTGACCTGCAGCAGGAGAAAGAGAGAGGGAGAGGCTGCTGCTGCTGCTGCTGCTCGCCTATATATAGTCGAGCTGCAGCAGCAGCAGCAGCGGAAGCTGCCGGCAGCGCTACCAGGTGGCAGGTTCGCGCTGCGTATCGATTTCTTACGAATCTAGCCGGGGTCGCGCGTGTATGTGTACGCGTGTACACCTATACCGCGGCTCTCCTGCCGGGGCCAATAGAGCGCGCGCGAGCGAAAGAGACAGAGGAGCCTTGTTGCGGACACGGCCAAGAACTTGCATGCCGCGCGTGATTCTCTCTCTCTCTCTCTTCCTGGCTCGCGAAAAATCTATAACTTTTCTCATTACTTTCTCTCTATCCTCTTCCCTCTCTCTCTCGCGCGCGCCCAGCTATTTTTCTTCCCTCCTCTCTATACATCGTCGTATCGTTGCAGCTCGCAGGCCTTTCTCCCGTTCTCTTTTCCCCCCTTTTTTGAATCCCCTTTCGTAAATCATCGTGATCCCGGAGGTCGCCTCGTGGTGTGGTTCGTACACGCCCGCCCCCCTTCCTTTCCACCCTGCGCGCGCGCACTCGATGAATGGTGGCAATTTTGCTCCGCTTGCACATGCATCTCGTGACTTTTCGTGCGCTCGCGTGCAGCTTCTTTTTTCGTTCCATTGGATCTCGGGCGTGCAATGTACTGCGGGATGCAGCCAGCGTCCTGTGTATCTGCGTGTACAGCTCTCGCCTCTCTTTCGGAAATGGTATTGAAAATTCTGGGCGTAGTTTTGCAAGAATGTGTGTTTGCTTCCGTGAGATCTGTGATCTGATATGTTTCCTAAGAGGATAATATTATATATAGGAAAATTCAGGAAACTTATATCAACACTTTTTTATTGGATTCAAAAATTCAAGATTTTTTATTTTATTCAATTCTAAGGGAATCTTAAATTTCGTGTGCAAAAGGACAAATTTCTTTATGCTTCTTTAAACTTCCATTAAGTATTTTAGCATTAGATGCCGTTAGTAAGTTTATAAAGAGTATCCTATTAATATTTCGAATGATTCTACTTACAAGATTTTCCGAGATAATTATTCTATTGAATTGCTATATAGTACCAGAAGCATCTAAATCTAGGGAAAATCTTATAAAAAAACTAAATCTCATTTTTCGAACAAAAGCCTCTTATTTTTGATACTCGAAAAAAAGGATTAAAAATTAAAAATTCAAGTATTCCGCTTTCTCGCTAGTCCGCGAGATCTGCGCTTCACCCTAGCGCCGGGGGTCAAGGCCGTCATCAAAGTCTCTCTGAATTTCAGAGTTACCTTTTGTCTCCTGTATTATTTTCAAAAACGTTTTCTTTGGTCGCTGTCCCAGTTATACTCTTGTATTATACACACTTCGTACATATATGCAGTTATGCATTCTAGATATTTTGTTGGCACATAATGAATAATAACGATGTGTTTTGACTTTTAAAGCGATATGCCGTTTTGGTCTTCAGGGATAGTATCCGTTTCAACATTATTTTTGCGTGTTTGCTTTTAACAGGAGGAAAAACTGATAATCTATAATAAGAACTTTTAAAATTTATCTTAAACTGCGTAACTATTCGATGAATATTGCAAGTAAGGCGAAGGTTACCATTGAATTTTCTCTTGCTAATTCACGAACTCTAGCCAAATATGTTTCTTCTTTAAACATGTCATCATAGAAAAACGTTAAAATTTTCAAAACAAATAACTTAACAGAATATTCATCATGATCGTTATTTGGAAGCTCCTGGTGCATCTTTGGTTCTGCAATACATCCCGCGATGCGCGTGTTGGCATGGATCGATGTTGGTGTAGCACAAAAGGTTAGAACCATAGCAGTGCGCCGATCTTAATTAATCTCAGCCGTGTAATTATAATATCGTTGCTATAATACACGAGTATATATGCTTTAAACCTCCAGAACGGTACAATCACCGCAAAAAAATCACGACGTGCAAATTTTCCCCGGGATCCGCAGCTCGTTATGATAATTCGACGCAACAGTTCTAGTGCACTTTCGCGCCTTTCGGTGATGATAATTATCGCGATGCCGCCGGCTGAATGCTAAATTGATTCACATTAAGCTTATATGGTCTATATAATTTTCGCGTCCGAAAAAAAAAACATATTGTTTATCAGTTTTGATACAGTTAATTTATATGGGTGTACAGTTAATAAACAATTATAAATAACAGTTGAAGCTCTAAAACATGTTCTTACAAAAATTTTAAAGTATATTTAAGTTTTGAAAAGAGTTATTTTAAATATTGTACAATTTCATTCAAAATATAACCGCATCTTTAAATCTAATTTTGTTTTTTTTTTTTTTTTTTGCAATTATTTTATTCAAAGCACAATTTATTCTCGACTAAGGGTGAAACGTAGAAGCTATATATATATATATATATATATGCACACACACACACACATTATATGTGTATTGGATAAAGTTTTATTATTAGAATATAAAACTTGTTTTTCATTTTTCAGTTTTGACAAAAAAAAAAAAAAATCATTAGAACTACAAGGTGAGTGCATAGAAATTTTCACGCTAAAGCACGCTATCTACGCGAAATATAGAATTACTCACTCGGTTATATGAGTTCATTTTGTTACATTTTTTCGTAAAAATGTAACTCGATACTTTCCACAGTTTTGTTCCTTGGTTTATCTAGTAGATTTATATAGATTTCGATCCAATAGAATGTAAGAAAACAAAACCTTATAGTCATGGATTGTACATAGTCAATATAATCGTAAGTCCCTGTTGATGTTTAAGTGAAAATTGCATGCATTTGCGATCGATTGACGGTAATCAAAACTGATTTTCTTTTATACATTTGCCATTTAAAATTGATTGTTTGATTGCCTGAATATTTTAGTGCACTATCGATGCTTAATTTGAAACTTTTATAACTTTGGAAGAAATCAACATTTTGTAATGCCTAAAAAAGCAAATGAAAGGTCATCTTG
>JAYJLV010000027.1:8130201-8160123 GCA_036873485.1 Torymus texanus | reverse complement strand
GTAAATATTATATTATTGTTTAAATACATAAAAACATAGAATCTATAAATTATTTTTGAACATTAATTTTCAGAATTCTTAATAATGAAATTGTTCTATTATTAAAAAGATTATATCACTGTTAACTATCTTAGACAAATTAAGTAGAATAACTTAGTTGGGTAAAAGGTCAATGGCTTCTAAACCAGGTGTGAATGATTTAAAGACTATGGGCCATGAATGGAAGTCCGACATGAACTCATACCAGTACACTGAAAAAGTATGAATGGAAAAATCGAGGGATAGTTGGAGGTTATTACTGTCTACAGTACAACTAAATCAGCATTTTTTTGTTAATCTGGATCTGCGAACAGGAATTTATTTTCCTATGCAGGATTTGCGACGGTATAGTGTATTATTTGTAATTATAATTATATTCTGTATGGTTCGTCAAATGTTATACCTCTGTAACTCTGGAAATAAATAAATAAATAAATATATAGACATATCATAGATCATGCGCATAAAAATTATTTACAAATATTAAGTTTAATAGAACATCATATAACAGTTATTTATGTATTTTTTTCTCGATTCTTTTAAAGGAATGAGTAAATTAAGTTTTAGGAAGCTACGTGCCGATGAATTGGCAGCGGTTTTTTGTTTGCTTCACCAAAGCTATTCGGAGTCATACATATATATATACAATATAATAATAATAAATGAATGAGGGGGTCCAATGTCTCATAAACATTTAATTTGAAATAATAGTATAGAATAATTAATAAAATGAAGCAAAACTATGTGATCAAACTTTTGTACTTTTCCAAAAATCTAATTTTGTTTTACTATAGAAAAAGTTATATCAAACTAATTTATTTCAGTGTCCAAGAAGTTATTTAAGTAGCTATATTGTCGTATATATCTAGAGCTGCATTACATAATACATAATAAAATTAGACCAAGGAATTATCATACTCTAAACATTTTGAGCCTCTTAAAATAATACAATGAAAAACTACTAGTGTAATGTGTCTTTATGAGCCTCCTATGGATATAACAAATCTAATACCCAAACTACAATATCTTCATGAAATAATTATACAAAAGCAGAGAAAGTGTGCATCTTTTCCGTATGCATACAGTTTTCATCAATATAAGAAAAGAGTAATGTTAATTTAACTGTTTTGCATCAGTTAAAACAACCAATTTGGAAAAAAATTATATTGAAAACATAGAACTAATGTCATCTACAATGAAAAAATATTATGTTTATAATATAGTTTCAAAAAGTTAATATTCCTTTCAAAAAGGGGACAATCTCCTTTACAGAAAAGATGCTTGTAAATTAGCCCTTGAAACGGAAATAATTTTTTAAAGTACCTTCTCTCTTTTTCAAAATTAAATTGACTCTATATGTCAAAAATTGCGAATATCAGATCTAGGTATATAATATTATAAAAAATACAATATTATAGTATATTTTTACGTCCTGATTTTTATAAAACGTTTTCATTAAGAAATTATTATAAAGACATATCTTTATAAAGACCTACTGTATATTTAAAGTAGTAATCAGAACCATAAAAGTTTTTCAAAGCTCTTATTTACTTAATTCTGGTATGATTTGTATGTTAGCCAGCAACGCTTGGTTTTATCATATGGGAAAGTGGGTTAGCTCTGTAAATTCTTCCCTTTGCCCAATAAAAAACTTTATATAGTTACACAAGTAAGATTCACCTGGATGCGCTTCTGCTACGCCAAGTCGTGCTTTTTATTAAAGCTCTTCGAGAAGTATTCTTAGTGTTGAAATGAACATTTTCAAAGTAATAGATTTAAGTAGTATCTGTAAATTTGAACTTCAGTAATGTGCTGAATATATATCAAAACTTGTAATAAATATTTGAAAATAATTCTTTGAAATTTTCCTTACTATTCGTATTGATATTTCTGGAATTTATAATTTTAAATTTACAAATAGGTGAACATTATATCAAACGTCAACCATCAATCACAACTTTCATTGTTTTATTATTAAAATATTTTTAAAAAGTAATGTGTTATGTGTATAGAGTATGCACAACGCGGCGAGGCGGATCAGGTTGTATCTAGTAATATGCGGACAACTCGAAGATAGACGTCCGCAGGCATCGGTAGTTCATCCATCGGACAATGTATCCAACATGAAAACAAAAGGTCTGGGGTTCAAATCCGCGTTCAATTTCGCGGTAAGTCACATCATGCTGTATTTTTATAGAGTCCATTTATTTATTTATATGAGAGTTGTCATTCGTAATTAATGCAATATTATTGAAAAATAAAACGTCATAAAAGTCATAAAAATCAAGTCAATTTCCTTCAGATTTTTTTCTTACAAGTTCTTAACGTATATTCAACAGGTATTAATGCTACGGTGAGTCTTCGACTAACTTTTCCTGTTTTTCATCATTGGAAATTACTCTTTCAATTGGAATAATCGCTATGAGTAAAAACACGTTTTTATTTAACGAGGATATTATGCAACAATCGGATACGGAGAAAAAAGGCTTTATAATGAGGCTATATGGCAGATTGACGTGCAGCAAACAAATTAATTAAAGGAGCTCAAGTGCCCTATCAAATTAATTAAATAAATTGTGAACAGCGAGGCAGCGGTGACTTTGATAATCGAAAATTGATCGCCTCGTAAATTTAACAACGACAACGAATCTGCAGCGATCTATCAAAGGCCGTCAGGTCACGCGTCAGGCGTAAAACCCTTTTTAAGTCTCCATTCAAAGGGACTTGAAAACATTTATCCCCGCGTTCGATGGATTTTTCTGGGACTTGGATTTTCCAAGAGAGGTTATTCGATTTTCTCCCTTCCGTGTCAATCCCCGCTGCACGTGCGCGCGCATCACACACACACACACACACACACACACATATATATATATATATATATATATATACGCCCTTATAGAACAGCCGCGTGCGCTCGGGAAAAAAGCAATTAGTTAATAGCCGTTCGAGACAACAGCGTTCGCACCGGGAATAAAAACGAAGCTATGGTAGCACGCGCGCGCATGCACGTGAAAATTTGAAATGCAAACAGCGAGATAAATTCGCCAAACAGCCGTCCGTCACGAAATTGGGAAGCCACGTTTTTTTTCCCGGTCTCTCGCTCGTTCGTGTTCTGTCTCTCTCTCTCTCCCTCTCTCTTTCTCTCTCACTCTGCTACGTGGACGCACGCGCACGCAAGCATTAGGTCGTTTAAGGTAAACGTCCCGATGATTAACGGAATTTATGGGGATGTGGAGTAGCGGGTCTGTCCGACGCCGGGATTTTATCGTACCCCGCGCAATTAGGCTAATAAATACCGTCGTCGCTACCGCTGCTGCCGTCGCCAACGTTTGATTCCGGGGCCAGGTACGCGTAGCCTTGATGATCGCTTCCTCCCTTTTTCGTGGACGGAGGAGGGGAGCCGACGAGTTTGGGCAATCGATGACGATCATTTCGTGTGGTTCAGCGTGAGGCTTTTGGAAACGCGCATCGTATTGTTTGACTGAGGAAACATTCAACTCAAATTTTACACCGAATTTTAGGTATGGGGCAAAAACGAGCTTTTATTTTTCATCGAAAGATCTTTGATTAATCACAGATTTATTTAATAAAAGTTTTAATCAATAATTATTCTGTTAAATTTTTTGTCATCGTGTTATTTTATTCTGATATAAATTTCGATGAGTTTTATAAAAGCTTAATTTCCAGCTCGACAATTTTTAATATTTTCCCTTTTGTAACTAAGAGTCCCCGTTACATTTTTTTTCACTTTGCAGCGCGTTTTATTTGATATAAGCTTTTATATCTTCAACAAGAATAAATGTTTTTCAAAAATATAAACTTATATTTCGTTTCTTCTGCGTCATTACTTATTTTTCTTACCGCGATGATTAAATATAAAAGCTTTAAAAACAAAATTAACTAAATTCCTAGAATTTATTGAGAAAAATTAGTACATAATCTGGGAATCGTTCTGAAAAAGTATGATACAAATTATAGTTTTCCGAATAATATTATCAAATTATATGAAAATATAAAAAATTTTCCTAATGGTTTTCCATTAGTTATGTTCATCGTCAATTAAAAATACTTACTACTGTTTTTTTAAACAAATGGGTGAGGGCATAAAATCTCATATATATAGATTCACGACATGTCGGGTGAAGAAGCAGGCAGTGCAGTCATATATCAATCACTCCGCGGGCCGACGAAGCATAAATAATCGATTATTTTAATTTTCATATAATTTACGAAGCACGCATTTCAGCAGCCGAAGTACCTTAGCAACGCTCCTCGTAAACAGTCGGTCCCTCCCAAAGGTACTTTCACATTCCGCTCACAGTCCCTTTTTCCGGCTCCCCCTCCTCCATCATTAAACAGCGAGAAAAAAACAATTTACAGCCTGCCGAAAGCCTAAATATTTCTTCGTCCCCGCCTTCCATCCCATCAGTGGCATACCAAATACAGAGAGCCGTTCCCTTCTTCGAGGGCCGTGTGAGGAGTTTTAACAACGCTCCCACGTGCACATATACACGGAGGCGCACGCAGGCGTAGAGTAGAGAGCATTGCTGCGGAGTGCATTTGTGCACGCGCCGCGTGCGTAACGAGCCTCTGGGCGCGCAACAATCGTCGGCAATGCTCTCTTCCTCCCCTGCGGAAGAGGCTTGTTATCTCTCTTTTCCCCGCGCGCGCGCCGATCATCGTTTAGTGAGCGTTCGGCTTCATGGCCAATGAGAGTGTGAGCGCGGGTTGGACGAATATCGCTCGCTCGCTGTAGCGGCGCGGCTCGTCCATGCTTTCTCCCACGCGCGCCTCGCCACGGGACGATCGACGATTGTACGCCGGCGGCGCTTTGCGTGCATGATGCGCGTATATGTACGTTTGGATTGATGTGCGTGCGAATGACCGGGGAACGAGAGGACGGGATTCGGCTCCTGCAAGCGTGATATAGCTGCGCCCATCAGACTTTCCGAACTGCTTTTACGAAGATGCTTTTCTTCGAGGCCTTTCTCACTTTTCGATTCTACTCGAACGTTCTCTATTATTGCAATTTGACGCTTTTTCAAAATAGATTTTATATAATGACATTTATTGATTTTTTTAAAAATTCATACTCGGTTTGAAGTTCAATATAGATTACAAAATATAAAACATTTATCTTGACTAAATTTTGTGAATTGATTATAACGAAATTATTTTGAGAATCTCTGTCCATTGACGACTCCATAGTTGTCTGTGCATTGAGAAAATCTCTATTGGTTTCAAATTTAAGCACAACCATAAGAAGAAAAAGCACGGAATGCACTAGAGCGACCATCGCGTAGTAGCTCTGGAATGAAATTTCATTTTTCAAACTCTTTTTAAACTCTATTTTACTCTCATGCGTAACGTTACACAAAGTTAAAAAATTATTTTTGTAAATACATTATATGATTAGATTTGAATGGGAATTCAAAGCTATTAAATGGAGAATTTATTTTTTGCGATGTGGCTGTAGTCTGTTGTCATTGACATTATTTATTTAAAAAGCGTTTACCTTCACTACGATTTCAAACGTATGTATAAGCAATTTGTATTATAAATTTCGAGAAAACTATTGTATTGCAGAGAATCAAAATATGGATGGCAAACATTGTCTCAGACAATACAAAATTTTCAAAAGATTTATATATTGATTGATTGATTTGTCTCATTTGAAAAGAACATTCAGTGTGCTCGAAATCACTCCTAATTAAGTCTAATTTAGAAAAAGATACAGTAATATGAGTGGATTAAATTAGGTGCAAACACTCAATATTTAAGTCTTTTCTCGTACGGGGTGTGACAGTGTTTTGATAAAAAAAAAGCTGTAATGCAAGTGATTAAGTTATTTTGTATATTTATTTTCTCACAAACTAATGTGCTCTACTATTATTCAGAGGGAAGTAGTTATGTTGTTTTAAATTTA
The DNA here is from genome assembly GCA_036873485.1 of Torymus texanus. NCBI lineage: Eukaryota > Metazoa > Arthropoda > Insecta > Hymenoptera > Torymidae > Torymus > Torymus texanus. Next base: position 8,154,155 of record JAYJLV010000027.1, on the reverse strand, counting down.
TTTTTGAAGGCGCTATACGTAAAAGAGAACATTGCCAAGTTATAATTTTCAATTAAAACAGGTAAACAAAAACCTATTAAAAAAAAAATGTTTATTAAAAACTATATGAGTACATATTGACAAAAAATCATTTCTAGTCACAATATTAAAATTATTTAAGATTGTTATACACATAAGTGGACAGCGAGGTAAAAACGTACTATACTTGATTTTTAGTGTAGTGATTTTAACCCCCGTTCTCGAATCTTTAATATTTTTTGCGTGGATTCGCGTGCGTATGTTTCTTACCTTTTCTTCATGCAAGTACTTTCCTCTTTGCATCGCTGTCCGGAAAGTAAATAATCCATTGCAATCGAATAAATAAAACTAATATGTGTATATATATATATATATATATATATACATACATACATATATAATAATTAAAATTTGTTTATAATCAATGTTCAAATTAACAGAAAACACGTCGTTCTCATCAACTCTACACATCCTGCGTGAGAATTAAATCCTTGCACAAGCCCGAATGCCAAAGACAGATTTCACACCAGGGGCGCTTAAAACGCAACCGGCACCAGGCACTCGCCCGAGGGACAATCGATGGATTATTAGTAAATAAAGAAAAAAAAATCCGTGATCGAACTACGCCGGGCGCAACCTTTTTTGCATTTCGCACAGAGCTCGGCGCAACGCGAGTCGACAATAAGTCTATTTTCATCCAAAATTGCCCATTCACCGCGCCGTCTCCGGTGGGAAATCGATGTCGCGCTCTGAAAAAAAGGCCGAGCCAAACCGCGGCGCGCGTTTTTTTTTATCACAGAGAGAGAAAGAGATAGACAGGGAGACGGGCGAGAGAATTCGCGCCCTTTCATTCTACTATGACGCGTCCGCGTTTGCGCGCGCACACGCGGAACTACAAAGAACAAAATTGTCGGCGGGAGGCTCTCTACGTCTGTGCTAACGAAATTTTGCGACGCGTATTTATTTTCCTCGCCGCGGGGGTTGAGCGAGCGCGCGCCCACGCTCGCATATATACTATACGTCTGTAGGCCGTCGCGGCGTTAACGAACGAATAATAACCGTTGTGTACTTTTAATGATAGTGTATGTTATATAACTCTCGCGAGAGCGAAGTGATTGACGCTGCGTTTGAAAATTTAATGGGCTCGTAAAAGAGAGCACGGGGTGTGTCGCTGTTCTTGCTTCTGCCGCTCCTGATATACACGAAGCACAGCGACACTTATGTAAATTAATTTAATCGTTGTGTATTTAATGTTAAAAAGCAAATGGCAATCTGTGAGCATGGGAAGGTCGCGTTTGCGAGTATTCTAATCAGAATTATGCGTATATACGAGTATCCACTCGTATTGATTGTCGAGCTCTTAAATATTATAATGCTATTGATTTAATCTTCATTGGAAATAATGAACGGACATATAGTCGTCTGGTTTTAACAAAATTGGAAGTGCTTCATTTTTGCGTTTTTACGTTGAATATATGGCGTATTCTGATTTTGCGGAACAAACTCTCATTTAAAATGACAATTACTTCAAGAAACAAAGGAAAAAATCGTTGCCTAATTGAGCACAAAAAAGTTGTTTGCAAAGGAAAATTCTTAGAAGTCCTTCGTAGAAACGGAAATTGCTTTTCGAGTAAAACCAATTAAGTATTGTAAACGGGTTTTAAAAAAAGCTTTTACCAATATGCAACAATTTTCCCAATGATAATCCTGTTTTTCGATAAATTTCGCAATGCTGTATGAAGATATATATATATATATCTATTCAATAACAATATAAATATACCTATCTACCTTTGTGGTGAAGATTTCACATTCACACATACTCAATAGAAAAGCGAAAGAAAATAAATTCCTATAATGATTTTGTAGCAATGTAGAATTTCTAATGATTTGTTTAAAAGCTAATGACGTCTATAGAGCCTTCAATAATACTCCCACATTGCAATCTTACCGTCGAAAGCTCGTATTTTCGTGGGCGCGCGCTCGCGTACTCGTTCCCTAATCAAGGAACAACGTCATAACGCGCAATCTCACCGAAACTCGCTCGAAACTTAGCAATTCAAAACACTCCCCCGTAAAGACAAACCTCGCACCTCGAACTCACTCTCCCTCCCTCCCCGCTGCTCCTCCTCCCAAACACTCCAATTTACAACTCCAGCCAGGCCAGCAGCCCTCCCGCCTTCCCCCAATTAATCGCGAATTACTACGTCGCGGCGCCTCAGCTGTCCCTCAGACAACCTACCGGGGAATGGCTTATAAAGTGCGAGGTGACCTCCACGCGCGCGCACACACGCCTCCTTCGCGTAAAAGAAGACACGACACGGCCGCCACCACCGCCGCCGCCACGCTACGCTCACTCCTAGTACGCGCGCGCGCGGGCGCGATACCACCACCCGCGACGACGGCGGCGGCGCAAGAGAGAGAGCGAGAAAGAGAGAGAGAGGGAGCACAGCTCGCGCGAGCCGCAGCGGCGGGCGCGATCAGTCGACCCCGTGCAACGCGGCACGCTGGCCGTCGCGCCGTTTCTATCGCTCTCTCTTGGTGCGCATACCTCGCTCGCTCACAACAACACTCCAGCGCCGCGCGTGCCGTGTGCTATACGCAATATACATCGTCCCTTGAATGAACCAGTGCTGACGAGTCGGTTGCCAATAGAGGATTGACTCGAGTGTCCCCCCGTGCTTTTCCTAGCTGTGAGATAATAATAACCGGGCAGGGAGAGGGCGAGGGATCGACGAGAAAAGAATTCCGGATAAACTTGGCCACTCTCCCCGTCTGTTTTACCAGTGAGTGAGTGTCCGATGCGCGCGGACGGGCTTGCGCGCCGAAGCGCGCCGTCGCTCAGCCGCTGAACTTGAACCTCCGCTGCGAGAGGAGAGGAGAGAGAGCGAGAGAGGAGAGAGAGAGAGAGAGAAAGAGAGAGAGAGAGAGCGAGCAAAAAAGAGCGCGCGCTCACTCGCTCAACAAGTCCCGCGCGCGCGGACGACGTCTACGACCGGGGCGAGAGGACAGGCAGCGCGCCAGCCGAACTTGTTGAGCGACGCCGAGGCCATGGGCCGGCTCCTGCTCCCGCTGCTGTTGCCGCTGCTGCTGCTAGCCAGCGGCGGCCGGGCCGAGGGCGCCGACGACGGCTTCCGGGACGAGCTCCTCGAGGACCCCCTCGTCGTCGAGACGACCAGCGGCCTCATGCGCGGCTTCTCCCGCAAGATCCTCGAGCGCGACGTGCACATCTACTACGGGGTGCCGTTCGCCAAGCCGCCGGTCGGCGCGCTGCGCTTCCGCAAGCCCGCGCCGCTCGAGCCCTGGCACGGCGTGCTCAACGCCACGACGATGCCCAACAGCTGCGTGCAGGAGCGCTACGACTACTTCCCCGGCTTCGAGGGCGAGGAGATGTGGAACCCCAACACCAACATCAGCGAGGACTGCCTCTACATGAACATCTGGGTGCCGAAGAAGGTGCGGCTGCGGCACAAGAACGGCGGGGACTCGGCCGAGCGGCACGGCGGCATACCGATCCTCGTGTGGATCTACGGCGGCGGCTACATGACCGGCACCGCGACCTTGGACGTCTACGACGCCGACATGATGGCGGCGCGCAGCAACTGCATCGTCGCCTCCATGCAGTACCGCGTGGGCGCCTTCGGCTTCCTCTACCTCAGCCAGTACTTCGAGGGCACGGAGGAGGCGCCGGGCAACATGGGCCTCTGGGACCAGGCGATGGCGCTCAAGTGGCTCAAGGACAACGCGCGCGTCTTCGGCGGCGACCCGAACCTCATCAGCATCTTCGGCGAGTCGGCGGGCGGCGGCTCGGTCTCGCTGCACCTCATGTCGCCCGTGACCAAGGGCCTGGTGCGCCGCGGCATCCTGCAGAGCGGCACGCTCAACGCGCCCTGGAGCTACATGACGGCGGAGAAGGCGAACGAGGTGGCGCGCGTCCTCGTCGAGGACTGCGGCTGCAACTCGACGATGCTGGAGGAGAACCCGTCCAGGGTCATGGCCTGCATGCGCTCCGTCGACGCCAAGACCATATCGGTGCAGCAGTGGAACAGCTACGGGGGCATCCTGGGCTTCCCCTCCGCGCCGACGATCGACGGCATCTTCCTGCCCAAGGACCCGCTGGACCTGCTGCGCGAGGCCGACTTCGACAAGACGGAGATTGTCATCGGCAACAACGAGAACGAGGGTGAGTCGCCCGCGACAGTGAACTCGATGCGAGCTGCTGGCTCTCCGTAGAGCTTTCTTATCGATCGCGCCCTGTCTCCCATTCGCGCAAAGGTCAAGAGTGCGACTTTTAATTGCCGTTTTCGACTGATCCGAAGATGCTCGCCTGTGGAATCACTCGGCTTTCAAGTCGCTCGCTGTTTTTGCGCGGCCGACCCCTCGAAAGACTCGCTTTGCTATTCAAACTTTTCTCGAGGATTTGTCGTTGTACTTGTATTTGTCGCTAAATCAATACAGTCGGGCTTCGTAGAGCGCAGAACTCCGCGACTAATGCTGGCGCGCGAATGGCTTTTCTGCCCATTAGATTTATTATTTTTAAACGATTAGCTCGGAGGCGGAATACATTGTTATTTCGCGCACGCTGCAGCAAAATATGTACTCGCGGGATGGGATTGTTTGAGTAACATCAATGCAAATAGGTCAGCGATTGATGCGGGTGTTGCATATAACATTTCTTTAATGCCATTTATGCTGCCTTTTCCGCATATAAACGATATTGTTTTGCGCTTCACTGATTGTTTATCAAATCTCTAATCCATAAACGTGTTACATATATATATATATATATATATATAGTCAATTACTCTGGTTATTTACGCTCCAACTTGTATCACTTTCATTCCTTCATGTAAATTTGATTAGCTGCCTGGAAATGTTTGCAAAGTCAGTTATAGATGCATTAAAATCAGATAATCGAATTGTTAATGTACATTGCTATAACTGGATATTATAAATTTTACGCATCAATACAATGTACCAGAATAGAATACAAGATTTTTTATTTTTTTATACGATTAGTCGAATATAGTGTCGATCCTGTCCTAACTGAACTTCAACAGAAATAAATTTCTTAACGTGAATGGCTAAGTCTATGGCGAAATTTAATTATTACACAGGGAGAATAGAGAAACCCTATAAAAATCGATTCCATAAAGCCGCTCTCACGTTTGCATGTATAAAACAAGCCATTGGGACGCGAGCGTCAAGCCATCCATTCCGATAGCACTTTTCGAAAAACAAATTTCGTCCCTTGCCTGACAGCGAGTCCGATTTGCGCCGCGCGAATTTTCCATCGACGAGGTCCCTTATCTCACATATACGAGCTTGAATTATGCACTCGCTGACGTGCAAAAATTGCACTTTCCATTTCGCGGGTTATCGCCGCGGGCCATTGTGTCGGGCTGTGTTTGTTCGCCACTGAGTTGTTGCTTCTTCAAACAGGCGAGCGCATTATATGGATCGAGCGCTTTTTATCGATTTCAATCTATTTCCGTTTGATTGGAAGGAGCCATCCGCGCGTTCTCATGCAAACTTGAAGGGTCTGCAATTCGTGTCGCTAAAATAATCGCTGTACGGAATCTTTCATAAGTGGCCCTTCAAATCCTCTAACTTCTGCTCTTTGAATAAATAATTTAACGAAAGATCGAGGTGGAGAGTTTTTGGAAAAGTAATAAATAAAATGCAATATAATTAATTTAAAAGTCGCAAATGCACAAATCATAAAATGGTAGAGAAATAAATACGAGAAACATAATAATAAAATTATGCGGTTGCGATTAAAAAAATAAGTAGAGAACAAGAATTGATGATAACGCGGTCATGCCTTTACCCCGAGACACCGAGTGAGTTCGGCGGGAGTCACATCCTTTGTGCCACAAGCGGACGAACGTTCGCAATAGGCAAGGATTCGGGTGCTCCTTATGCCAGGGGCCGGTGTGTCTTGGGCGAGATTCAGACGATGACTGTCTTCGGTATAATAGTCTGGCGCGAAAATCTTTTTACTACAGCGCGGTGATAACTGTACCGTGGCAGCAAAATAGTGAAAAACAGGGAGGGAACACATCCCCCCTCCAGGCCCCGGGGAGTGGCAGTCCGCGCGCAAGCGACGTCGCCGAGCTTCCATGAAGCTCTTGACGCGAGCCCGTTTGCCACTCTATACTGAAAAAAGTAGGTCTAATATTATTTTGTAAAAATTTTCTTTCTAAAGTTATTCATATTCTGGTAACATTATGATTATATCATCTGCGGATCGATGCTATCGAGAAAATCAAAATTGATAGATAGTGTAAAACAAAAGCTTTACCGTGTATGTATATATGAATGATTTATTCATAAAATATGATATATAGCATTTATACGCCGAACGATTTAGGTAAATAGTTTTACTAGGTTTTGCATTTTGATACGATGATTAAGTGACAAATCAAATACTTTTTATGAATAATAAAATATAAAGTATTTTATTAATAATATTATTAAATAATTTTGATTCTTCATTAGTCACATTGCAAAATTTTATCAATTTCAAAACTTAACTTTATTACAAATATCATGTTAAATTAGTAAAAACTGCACTATATATTTAACTGACAATTTCGTTTTCAAAAGTTTTTATTCACACAGAGAAATTTTCCTTTGGAAATTTAGTATTGGTGTAAAAAAATAATTACTAATTTGAATAGCAGGGAAACTGATTCAGTATTTAGTGAAGTTTAAATATGGACTATGACGATATTTTGAAACGTACTTTTTATATAGTAGTTTTAATAAGCTCTTATATGTTTTATATAGTCATTGAATATACTTTGGAAGTAGGAGGGGTAATTGTTGCTTTCAAACAACTCAGAACTTTTCAAACAGTTAAGATGGAATGAGCGCAGTTTATGAACAAAACTGTATTTTACATGACTATTATTCTGGTATCAGTATACAGTATTCATTTATTTAGATTCAAAATTAATTTTTATTATTATAAAATTACATGAAAATTCAAACGTTTGTAATACTGACCATCTTCAAAATTCGTAGTATGGACCATAGATACGTTTTTACATACCGTTAATTTCTATTGCTAAATAGTATTGTTTACTATTTATGTTTATTTATTACTATAGAAAATTTGTTTGTAGAGTATTAACTTCAAGTTTTTTTATACGAATATGAAGAAGATTTTTTATTTACTTAAACAAATGAACAAGCTCCAATACATAATGTATGTTTCTTTCTAATATTTTTTGTATGACTCTTTAACTAGTCCATAATAAGAATTCATTTTTCAAAATTTGGAATTTTCTTTCTCCATTTTAAGTGGATATTTTTCTATCACTTACCTAAATATTCAGAGATATTTTTCTAGAAAACGATTCTTTAATTATCACTTCAGTTTACAATATTTCGTGTCTTTATCCAATAAACAAATGAATTTATCATAAGATCGATAATCGTTAATATTTCAAAATAACAGCAAAAGTTCTCAGTATCCAAACATGTTCGACGTTAGAGAAAATACCAGTACTTTGTGCTGTGTAAAAATTTGTTGTTTTCTTTTAAAACCACAAGTAAAAAATGTAACTTTGGCACTATAAACATTTTCATTGACATAAGCTGTAAGTCAAAAATCTTCGCATGTAATCTAGCAATATCAGAAAATCAGCGTTAGGTTCTTTTAACGAAAAAAAACCCTCCACTCTTGAATAAATTCTGCCACTTCTAAAGAAGTGTCATAGGACGCGGTTAGCACTTGACAAGGCAGTACTGTTACCACAAGAAAACACGCGCGAACCCAGGACTGTCCCTCCCACAGAATTCTTCAAAGCGGATTTCACAATTACAAAAGGATTTTCGTCGTTCTCCTCTTGCGTCACACACCGCGAAATTTCGTTCGCCCGCTGGCTGGTGCGCGATTATCCTATGTAAATTGCGCTGCGGATATAATAGTCTGGCGCGCGTGCGAGCGAGAGATGGAAGTTTGGAGGACGAGCACGGCTGACGTAGGAGACTGCCGCCACTGCCGCAGCGCGCCGACGACGTTCGGAGATGATAATGCGCCGGCATAATGATGTATACGTACCAGCGTCGGAGACACACGCGTGCGGCAGAGGCGTTTCATTACAACGATCGCAAGCGCGCGCGTGTGTGTGCGTGTATGTGTATCCGACGCGATGTATACACGGCAGGTAATGAAAAATGGACACAGTAACAGGAGAGGGGGTGACGTACATATCGGAGGTCGACGGAAGGAGGGAGCAAAGTGTTTTGGGAAGAAGGGTTGAGGTTTCGCCAAGGCCATGGCGCACCGGTAAGAATGGCTTGCTTGGTTAAATCTAAATTAGCTGCCTAAAGAGGCAGACCTGACGATAAAGGCGGTAGGTTTAAATCGTCCTTTGTTGAGCGCAAGCACAAAGGCAGTCAAATCTCGGCGCGGTTAAATAATAAACGAATATTGAATTTGCGAAATAAATGGAACCTCAAGCCGTAATTATCGGGCGATGTAAACTTATGCGTGCACGTATATGTGCAAGTAGCCACGAGTTCTTGTTATATCACTTTATTTTTAATAGATTAATTGAACTAAGGTTTATTTTGTAATGCTATACGTATTACTTTTATCATTACATTATCGATACTTGGAAACATAGCACTATCAGTTTCAAATCAGATAAGTCAAATCGATGCACATATAAAAGAAAAGCATCGACTTATTTACAATTCCATTAGAAAGTATGAGTTACGGCAAGGAAATGCCGAGTCGCAGGGTAATTTAGCATTGCAGCCACGTAGAATCATTCCCCGAATCAATCCGAACGAGCCGCACCCTCCGCTGTTTACCAATACTCCTTGCGCCCGTGCTCTATTCCAGAGACGAGGCATTGGGGGCTCCTGAGGGCGGCCAATATACCGGCCCTAGACCGCAGGGGGGAGACATTTTTTCACGGGTCGCGCCCCCTCGATGCTACCTAGCGACCTTCTTTTGTTCCTGTTCTGCGGGCCGCTTGCTCCAATTCGGTACATACACATACACTCTCTCTCTCTCTCTCTCTCTCTCTCTCCTACTCTCTCTCACCCTCCGCACGATGCCGCGCATTGAATTTACATATACACAAGCTCCGTTCCATTCGGAATGCGGACCGGTACGACGCTCCCCGGAGATTTCGAGACGGACTCTTCTCCTTGCGGCTCTTTTTCCGCGAGAAACTAAAATAAACGTTCCGTCGGATCGGCGCGCACACAGCGGCTATTGTTTGTCTCTGGGTTTTATTTCTCCCTTATCCCGGGTCTTCGGCTGAACCTCTCCGTATATAGTTGTCGGCTCGTATGTATGAGTGGGAAAGTGAATGAGGCGAGGGCAGGGAGATTGATTGAAAGCATTTGTTGTATGCGTATAACACGCGCACGCAGCCGCCTCGCGTGTATATATACACACATGTATATAGTAGGTGCGCGACGTATAGCCAACGTTTTCTAATGGAGCGCATTTGTCTTCTGTATTTTTTCCAAATTTTCTATTTTCGATTCGTGCCAGGCGATAGGGTGAAATGAGTCGGGGGACGCCTCGTCCTGCGTGTACGACAGTCCAGAATTAATGCGATGCTTATCGGCAACATTGTGGTCTCCGAGGTACACTTAGATTGAAGGTCAAGTAGAACTAACCGCTTCGTAAATGCTCTTTTATTTGATCGTTTTATGCGTTGTCAAAAGCCGCTCTCTGGCTCTGGAGTGCGCGCGGCCACGCTGCAGCTCTCTATTGTTAATGATGCGATTAATGAGCTGATTGTTCCCCGGGAACGATGGAGGAGATGAAAATTCAACATGGATTAATTAAGAGGGAGGAAAAAGAGAACGCTTTTCGCGAAACAATTTGTCGTGAAAATAATTGTGTGACTATACGCTGTATTTTAAATGTTAATCTTCTTTCATTTGAATAGTCACTTTTAAGAGCTATTATATATAATGTAGCTTTTATGATTTGTTGGTAATCTAATGACAAATGTCGCGATCTTTCTGAATAATTTTAACTTGATTGTATAATCTAGTAGTGAATATATTTTATAATAGTCTTATGTACGTGTAATCATGACACGTATGCAACATTAGTTAACTGAAACATGAAATTGTGCATCGAGCAAATATTTCTAGTTTTAAATTTTACTAATCTAGTGACTGCCATGATAATGTTTAAAGCAAATTCATTTCAACCATAATTTATGCTAACAATTTCCATAGTATCGAAATAGTATAATACATTCTATTTTATTAAAATACATAGGTATTATAATTGTACTTTTATAATTAGAATGTTATTGCAAATAACTACTAAATATGGTATAAAATCTATCTAATGTAGACCATTACAATATTCCGAAATCTATACGGCTATATTTTTTATTAATAGATTTATTAAATGTATTTCGAATCAAAATGAACTATCGTATGTTTTTATAACCATTGAATGTATTCTCAAATTAGGAAAAGTGATGTTAAGCAGGTTTGATGAGCGGAGTCGTTATACTTCCGTATGGGTGACCGCAGCAAGGGACCTATGCAACTTCTGCGATCATTCAGGTGATGTTTCGTTCTTAATATCGTGTTGACTAGGTGACTTGAATATATTTTCGGCGTTTAAGACTATACGGAACGTGACATAAATACGAAACATATTCGGAAACCAAGTGATGATAAAGTGTATAGAGCTAAGCTACAGTTTCTTGCCGCGTCTGTCACACACGATCTGACTAATGGCTCTATTCGGAACTGTTCACACCAACAAAAGAAACGTATGGATATCGAAAACAGCGATAAAAGTAGTCGAAAATTTTTTTTTTATTTTTTTTCGAATTCCGACAGTTGTACTTAAAATTATACGTGTTGTAAAGATTCTTTAAAAATTGTCATCAACATTTTTGGTGATATATCGAATGGTCATATAGACGTAATGATCCTGGTTAGACTCGGGGAGAAAAGATTTTTTGATAGAAAATTTCAAACAGCATACCTTGTTCGTTATTAATTCTTATTTCTCTTAGAAATTAACATTGTCTTGCTCCTTTAAATAATATTTTGGTATAGCGATTTAAAATTCAGTATACGAGATTGGAAGCCTTTCTATCATTTTATTATTCACAAGAATGTTGCCCAACATATCTGAATAAACAGATAGAATCTGAATAACATTACTATTGATAATTTGAAAAATAAAACATTGTTTTGCACACATATTTGTAAGATATTATAAAAGAAAATAATGAAGGAATGAAAATAGCAACGAATCGAGACATAAAATTTGTTCAGTTGCGAACCAGCCTTCTCCCCACTTTGAGACATAAAAAAGGGCGTCGGAAAACGTCGTGACTCTAGCCATTATTAGCAATTTTGCTTTCCCTCTTTCTTTTTCTTTCTGTCTTCGCTGGCATACAATGCAAACACACATGCACGACGTTCTTTTACTTCCTTGCATCTCGCGCAAGTGCATAAGTAGAGCTTGCGTTAAACAGCGTCAGTAGTAGCAGTACACAAAATGAAAAGAGAGTGCGAACGCTTGTTCGACGCCCTCTTGTCGAGGGGGGCGGAAGCTTGGTAGGAATAGCTTGCCGGTACCACCGCTGTTGACCCGAACTTTTGTCTTTCAAGAATCTCCCCCGCGTGTAGCCGGGAATTCAGTTAAAAGTAGTAAGTAATTGGATGATTAGTCGGTAACGGCGAGGGAGGGAGGGAGAGAGGGAGAGAGAGTTTCGAAACTCTACTTCATTCCCTCGTCTTCCTTGTGTCGCTTCTTCGCTCGAGAAGTGGGGAAGGCAAAGTGCGGTCGTCGAAGATAATGGGGGTGGAGTGGCGTGGCGCGGTGTGTGTCTGCCGTGGGCGAGAAATGTGAAATTCTTTGATTATGAATAAATTACCAGCTGTAGTTAGGTTTTTCTTTAAGGGGGTCAGTCACCAGTTAAATGCTAGAAAATCGATTTTCCTTGCACGTTTCATTAGAAAAAACTAGTAGAAAATGTTCGAACTTTTTCTAAAGCTTTATTTATTTCTAGTGATCAATGATCACGATTTGAAAACAGAGATAAAATCGGATACTCTTCGAAATTCTTTTACTATAAATAAATAAAATAACAACAATATTCAATACTTCAACCTAACTGTTGACTCCTAGCATCAATGCTAACAGGGTTGTAATGTCACTTAACCAATGTGAGGTTATGCAATTTTTTCGGATTTTTAAATTTTTTCTTTGCATTCTTGCATTAATTTGGGGGTGAATGTTTAGTAAATTCTACGTGAAAATATATTTCAAAAGTTTTAAAAAGTGTAAAAGTGTGCAGCGAGAGTTTTATTGAAGTTTGGCAAATACTTCTAGTACTTGGGGTTCTATTGGAAACTTTATACTTAAAACTAGTAGGGATGCTTTCAAATATTTCATTCCATATTCAGAAACATTTAGTATAAAGATTTAAATTAACCTTAAATTGAAGTGATAAAAAAATTTTGTCATTATTTGTTCCAAGAATTTTTGAAGGTGTTGTTGAAAGTCACATAATAGAGATCAGTATTTCAGATCCCTTTCAATAATGCCGGAATAAAGTGAATAAAATAATTCTTAAATTAATGGATTATTCCATTGCAATTAATAAAGCTGACATTAACTTTGAGCATGCGCAGTGCTAATGAATAGGCAATTATTTGTATCTATTTACGATAATTTCTCGCTCTTTTTCCCAATTGGAGTCATTTGCATGGAATTTTAAGAATATTGGTACAATACCACAAGAGCAAATTAATCAAATTCAATTAGATCGAATATTAATGATATTGAGACTGTTTGTTGTGACTTTCTTTCTCTCATCGCACATTCGCGGGTGCAGGATAATAAGCCGAAGTGGGTCGCTAGGGAATCTAATTGATCCGCTTGGTTAACCTACTTTACTTTTAGAAGTGAATTTTTCTTCTTTCACGTGCACATACGCGCCGCAAAGATTTCGCGCGAATAGAAATGGATGATGCCGACGACGGCGCGGCGTTGTCGGACCTTTTGTTAACGTTTAACGTATAATCATATAAGAGGCCGCATAGACGACAACGTCGTTGCTCTATTTACGTATAATTTTTTAATGAACTTAGCGGCCAATGCGTTAATAACTCGCTCGGTGTAGGCAGGGTCTTTTGTGCGCGTGTAGTTATTTTTAGAATTGAAATTAAAACAACTTCAAAGAAAGCTTAGTAATGGGTATTTTTGGGTTCTTACAACTTATTTTCACTATGCAGATTCGTGAGAATGTTATTAATAGACACGTCAAAATGCAATTTGATTTAGTAGACGCGTGTGTATATACAGCTTGGTGTGTAGAATTTCGTAGAATTTGAGAAAAGATAACAGAGTTACTTTTGTCTAATCAATACTAAAAATAACTCTACTATATACGTAGCATAATTTATTCAAAGCATAAATTACCTATTTTAAGGGAGTTTACCAACGTCGTAAAGGACTTTAATAGAGGCTGACATGTAATCTTGCTTACGTTGAACACTGCAAATTAGTAATTTTCATAATACATATTTTTCATACAGATTTTAATAGGGTAGTAAAAGCAAAGTGAATAGAGGTATGTAGTCAGATTAATTAACCATAAAACAAGCAAGTTATGTTTTGTATAATGATAAATTAAAACTAATAATAATATGGTCTTATTCTTTAGAAATGTTCTGAGATAATTTGGGGACTTAGAAAGTTAATTAATGTTTTTTGTATATATATGGGCATAATATTTCAAAGTGACAACTTTAATTTGGATGTTTTCTGCATTTTTCTTGAATAAAATTAGATTTTAAGAACGTATAAATACAAAAAAAAAAAAAATTAAGATATATAGGGGCTTTTTCAACGTATTTGGCTATACTAGGGTATTTTTTTTTATTTCATTTTTGTGGAAATATCACGAAGGGACCTCAAATTTAAAAGTGCTATGTATTTCGTTATATTATTCTATCGGAAAATGTTTTTTGCGATAAATTTGCAAAATAATACGTTACTCTCGTAACCTTCAAAACATGAATTTTAGTTTTGTATTTCGATTCAGAATATTTTACTACTAAACTAGAGCTACATTTGACTATTTTTGTAAGTCATATCTAAATACTTTATAAATCGATATAATTAAATTTTTCTAGCAATATTTCGCTGTAGAAATACTTATCTAACTATAATCCTATAACCAATTATTAGGAAAAATTCTGTGCTTAACACGGGAAGAAAAACTATTTCAAACTCGGTTGACGAGACTCGTTTTGAACATTTTACTCTTGTTGGAAATAACTCACTTTTCTCCTTGTTGTACAATGTCTGGAAATAGTATTAAACATAGTTTTTCTTGAAAATACATAAAACAAAAAAAAAAATAATTTTGCAGGATGTATTGATAATATGCAAGAGGTATGGTCACACACGCACACGCACACGCACACGCACACGCACACGCACACGCACACACATATATATGTTTATTTTGAATCTGCAATTTACATCTGTCGTAAAATGAAGAGACACGAAATATAAACTATACGCGTCATTAAAAAAAATTGTAGGCCAGCTCAGCTCCGTGGAAAATCTCTTCTTCAATAAAATATTTTATCTACCATTCCGGTAGGAATATCTACGATTTCCGTCTCCTCTTCCTGTTCCCACTTGAACGAGAATCGCCTATGCTCTACACCCCCATAAAAAAAACCGCCTCGACGATGGTCTCTACCGGTATAAAGATTCACCGGCAACTGCGCAATACTTCCGCGTTCTTATTATTATTGCATATCTGCGTGCGTACAGTCGTCGACAATTTGAGATTACGGGTGTAAACATATTCAACATACACGCAGAGCATGGAGCTAGCAATCGTACGCCAACAAACTGGTACGCGTGCGAGGAAAACGACCGGGCCTGCGTTATACGACGATATTAAATTACAATGCACGACCGATGGGCCGTGCACGCGACACGTTAATGAACAGCACACTGTACTCGCTTGTAAATTTAATTTCTCTCCCAGAGAAGAAAGAGAGTATGAGTCCTGCATTTCACCGTATAATTAGTGCGAATAGATTTTTCCCTCGCAATATTTGCTGGTATTAGTTTTATAGAGGCAGGATCAGGCGGTAGGCAATAGAGTCAAAGCTTGCCCTAGAAGAAGGAGGATGAAGCGTGTTGCTCGTAACCCACTGGGGGAGAGTATAAATTGTGCCATTAACGATGTATATATAATCGATGGGCGCTCCACCGCCCGGCCACGCGATACAAGGTAGTAACCTATATACTATAGCAGTGCACTCGCAGCGCGTCGAAACTACTCCCCAGTAGTGACCTGTAGTGGAAGAGGGACGATTTTGGATTGGAAAAATTTTATCACTTGAAAACATTTTGCTTCGCGTAGGTGCTAATCCTAAAACACTAGATGATTGCCTTGCCCTATTCGTATATATTATATAAACGAAGCAATAGTAAAAAAATAAACTAGTTATTGACTACACTGATTGTTGCTTTTTTGTTTTATGTAGTTTTTTAATTGAATACGGATAAATATTGTAAGGCAGTTAGAGCGCATCTCTTCTATATTTATTTTGTCGATTGTTTCTATCTATATACTGCCTTTTTCAACAAACGTTTTGGTTATAGCATTGTTTCATTCACTTTTCTGGCTTTTACATTCAAATAATATTTTCAAACTATCAATTGACTTATTTTGATTAATTGTTTCTAAATATGGATGTTCAGAATATTGACTATTTTAATTATCTTATTTTGATATAACCATGAAATGAAATTGCTTTTCTATTTTTAATGAGTAAAATAGCACTGAGGTTTTTAAGTTCCTACTTTAACTTAACTGATTCAATTCTGTATAATCCGGTTTTATCTAATCCATCAATTATCAAAAATCCCTCGAAGTAGGGCTCACACTCAGGAGCATGCTAAAACTCAAGAGAATGAAAGAGCAAGAGCAAGAAAGAGGGGTTGCTTGCTGCAGCGAGCTCACGCTGACGATAAAAAGCGAATCAGAGTAGAGCTCATTGACGATGCGCGCATCCTCCTACGCGCGCAGCTTTTACGATACGCTCGCTCGCTCTCGGATTGTATATAAGGAGCGTAGAGAGAGAGAGAGAGAGAGAGAGAGAGAGAGAGGGGGAGAGAGAAGCGTTGGGAAAAAGCAACGTATATTATACGAAATTTTTACGTGCCTCATGCTCCTGTGCGAATTTACGAGTTTGTTTTACGCTAGAAAAGTGTAGACGGAGTGTATATTCAATGATGGAGTTGATTTTTGCTCCTGTGAGCAAAAAAAATTCAATTTTTACGGCGTTGAAAGCGCAATGAATTAAAAGCACGCCGACGGTGCAAATTTAGAGCTGTTGCTCTTTTAGCTGATTCTGCGCGACCCGGTGGATCGGATGTTTGTGTGTGAGTGCGTTTATGTGACAGAGTAGGATATAATATTACATATTACGTAATACAGAAGTACAGTCCGGCAGAGCGATTTTTTAGACGGTTTTCAAATGTAGTTAATGTTTCTTTTATAGTTAGTTGAGGCGAGTGGCGGGATCGTGTATGATATATGTGCTGCTATAGATTACGAAAAACAAGTGATAATTTTAAACGTACAATATTCACTGAGCTTAAGATTGAAGAGATTTTTTTTGACTAATTGGATAAAAAATGAGAGATAGTTCTCCATAACGGTAGCTATCTGTTCATTATATTTACTGGGTTAAAGCTTTGAGGCGCGAGTTTTGTGTTTATCGATTCAATAATTGTTAAAAAATGTCATCATTAATAATGATTATTATTTTGATATTAAAATCAAGGTCTTACTAAAAACTGTATTACAGTAGGTTACTTTTCGTATAGGTTCAACTTTAGACTGACGTAATTATTCTATATGCTGAATCAATGATAATTCCATTGTTCATTTAGAGCATAATTGTTGGTTGTTGAGCACTTGGTCATACTCAATATGTGTTGAATAGAACTTGTAGTAACATGTTTAAATGATAAAAGTACGTACATAAAAAAATGTTACAAAATATTTGTTAAACGTTATTGCTTGCTTAAACCTGACTACTTAATAGTTCAAAGGAAAATTTTAAATAGGATTCAGATTAAATATCGTATTTATACACAAAACTTTGCATAAAAGTTTGAAAAAATTTATTTATATTAGTCAACACATGATGCTGATAAGTCTCTATTGTTAGTTAAATGAACTAACAATTGAAATGTACGAAGAATCGTGCAGTTTTAATACAAGCCAGTACTAAACAGTAACCGCCAAGCGTTTTTTTACTGCTGCGGTAATATATGCCGAGGTCGAACATCATAATAATTAATTTAAATGATGTAAGCATATTTTTAATTTTTAAGTAACTACTTATTATTATTATTACAACTAAAACTTTTTACGCCTTCACAAAGAGTTTTCCAAGGACTATTTTTTATTAAAACAAAATAATAGTTCTAGTTGAATTCCCCAATAATGAATCAGTGTTTACTGAATAAAATAGTCAATTTAAAATTCAGTTTATTTATCGAATTCCTCTTAAAATAATGTATCATCAATACTAACGTTAGTAATAATAAATAGAGTCAGTATTGTGATATGTATAAAAATTTGGCTTTGACAATATCACGCAATATTTTAATTTTCGTAATAATAATAATGCCGATGCGATAAATTAGCAAGACCATGTAGACTATTCATGAAGCGTTGCATATACACGTCTACTTCTACACGTTTACCATGAAATTTCCTATCCGAAATTGCTTCCACTTGAACGGCATGCACACACGCGCACACGACCTCGTCGTTGGCCAACCGCTGAAGCATCGGCCCCAATCCGTCCTCTCGAAAAACGGGCTTAATTTCGCCTGCACCTCGGCCGAGAGGCGCGTTACGTTCGCTGCACACACGCGCTACAAAAGCAAGCACGCGTGTCGAACTTAGGTTAACCCGATCGACCCTCCCCCTACTCTCGACCGCCGCTGCCGTTTAAAAAAAGACACATTTAGGCGCCTTGTGCGAAAAATATCGCGGCCAAGTTTAAAATTGTACAGCAGCCGCAGTCGAGCGCTTGCGAGCAAAGGAAATAGGTGCGTGGGGCTGTAGGTAAAAGGAGAAATTTCGTTACGGACAAGGAGAGAATGTAGTACGCTGCGGTCTCGCTCATTCACGTTCTTTTTTCGCCTCTCAATATGGTTTCCGCTTTAATCAAAAGCAGACCTTTACTTTATTCTACTTTTAATGCGTATTATAAGTGCGGCGCACTATTTTTTAGGAATGACGACTTTTTCGGTGTTTTTGTATAAGGGGTTTTTCATTAAAAGGAACATTTTAGGAAAATATAATGTTACTACAATATTTTTAATTTTATCGAGGTATTATCTTAAGACATCAATCGCTTGGATTAAAAATCATATTATTGAAAGTCGGAATATTTCTACATATGAACAGAACTATCTTTTCCCCATGATAATAGAATGGTGTTGATAAATTCAAAAGCTTTACCCGGAAAGAAGATAAGAAGCGAGTTTCTTATCGATACACTTAATATTCATCAAGCATATATAATAGAGTCATGATAAGCCAAATCAGTGTACTAAACTTACAGAAAAAAAGTCCGTTCTTTATCTATCTAATCCATTTAACATTCCAGAGAAACCGGGTAGTCGGCATTTGCGACTAGAAATGTTTTCTATAGATTGTCTACTTGGAAAAAAACTGTAAGAGAGTCGGAAATGAATGAACAAGTCCACGCAACACAGCCGCAGTCTGGTAACGACAGTCCTAACGCGGGCGAGCGCGCCTACACAGTGGCGGTGATCACGTAGCTCTACATCAGGTGCGCGTCTACGGCGGGGGCGGATATAGCCCGCTTAAATATCGACGAGCCGACAGCACGTCAGTCGTTTAGTCGGCGTGCATACAGCGGCAATGTGTGTAACGATACCGGACTCTCGTGCCTATACAGACACACACAAGTCCCGCATGAATCTTTAATCGCTCTCGCGGAAGTCGAGGTGAACGAGGGAACTACTCGCTCTCTCTCTCTCTCTCTCTCTCTCGTCTCGCTATCGATTCATTTTCGCATTCCGCAAGTAGAGGCCTCGAGGCCGGAAGCGAAGGCACCGTTCTTTCTTCTTTTTTTCCCTCCACACGGCGCGCGGCGCGAAAAGCCGTCATGAAGAATGCATGCCTCGCACGCGCTTTGTGTGCATCGCACATAGGTAACGTGTGTGTGTATAGTTTAGCGGAATTCCGCACGTGCAAGTAAGAGAGAAAGAGAGAAACGTTATTATGGGACTTTGGAAGAAGCGCGCGTGCGCTCGGGAAACGTATCTTTACATCGAGCGCCGCGCGTTAGTTCTGTCGTGGTGGTGTCGACGTCGTATAGGTGCTCGTGCTCAGCATCGTGTTTTGTAGGACAGTGGAGTGACGCGACCGGATAGGGGCGTCGAGAGGGACTCGTTGTGTTCTTTGTTCGTTACGAAGAGTAAATGGCAAGTTTCGTCTGCCCCCAGGGAATTGGGTCGTGATTAATCCGTAATTAGGTTCTTCACGAAAGTGTCTGTTTGAGTTGCTGCTGGATGACGACATTTTTTGCCGGATTTTCAGATCTCTAGTTTTGTTTTAACAGACGTGTATTTTCATGACACAAACAAATACACCCCGACCGCCTATTTTTCTGAAAAGTCTCATCTATAAACTTTCAACTGATTTTCTCTGATATTTCTTTCAATATGTCATCATTACTTTTACCCTCAGAAAAGGTCTCATGAAAAAATATACGTTTCTTAAAGTGTCTATTGTTTAATCAGGGCATATTTCTTCTTGTTCAAATATTTTTTTATTTGAGCAGACGAGGCGTATTTTCAGGTAAATATTTCTTGAGTATACGTCTATACGTAAACGTATTTTCTGCCAATACCGTATAAGAATGTTTGTGGAAATTCTTATGGAAAACTGTTATTACTATAAGCAAAACTCAACCGTCTTACTTCACGTTAGAAAGAAGACAATATTAAAAAAAAAGAATATATCGTGTGACTCCGAGTATATATTGTGTTAGGTTTATGAAGTAATATGTCTTCAATAAGAATAGAACTAACCATTTGTGGCTTATTTATATTTATACGTTTTTTTACGCATGTAGCGAGCACTGATTATGATAGACCTTTATATGACTAAAAAGTTTGGTAAGTCATCTGATGCTTGATTCGTAATCAACAATCCACAAAACCCCAATTTCCATAAAAATCGAATCAACTAAAAAACGTCGGCCGCAAAGGATTAAAGCAATTTTATAAAATTATTTCGTTAAATTTGACGTAAATCATTAATTTAATAATGATTGCGATAAGCCCAATGATAATATTGTTTAATCTTAAAAGTGGAAATCTTTTTCTAAATTTTACTGAGATTCTTGCTGTAAGCCGAGAATCGATACTTATTCCAGTCTTTACAGGTTAATCGAGACAAGCCAAGATCTTCTTTCGTCCTTCGTCAAATAACTGAAGCCAAATCCGTTCTTACGCCTTAAGGCGCCATTAAGAGTAAATGAATATCATGAGAGCTCTTACTTATATAAATAGATACTTTAAGCTATTCGAGATTGTACGAGAGAGTACTAGTTGAAACGATTTTTTTAATTTTAACTACATTTTCATATTCCATCCCGATCACTGAAGTTGCTAATCAATTCCAACATCACACATGCCCTCAGCAGAAAATATCCGTGAAATAAAGTCCGTTTTGTATCGCAAAAGCATAAAAGTGCCTCTCCAGAAGACTGACGGCTCGCGATTAAGGCAAAAATCCGCCAATTTAGCCTTAAAACAGCCAGGCGTGCTATGCACACGTATACGTAGAGCTGTCCGCCCACAGGCGCGCAGGCATCGCGAAAATCAATTTCGACGGGCGCCTCCAATAACAGCACGAAAGCCCATCGCGCTATCTATTTTTAATGCCCGCTTCCGCTTGCGTATCCAATTAGCGCGCGGGGGCGTACAAATATAAAAGGAGACACGGGCGGGCAGGCGCGTGCGATAGTGGTAGGCGTTTAAGGGCTAATTCGGGCAACTGCGCGGGACAGCTGTGCGCCACCACTATCGCCACTCTAAACTGTCGCGTTCAGTCTCTACATTTCTCGCATATCTGGGTATATATTTCGTTCTGACCCGATTTTTCTCGTTAGGTTTTCGCGCTGCGCGCCCGCGACTGTTTTTTTTCTTCTTTTTTTTTTTGCCTTGCCGAGCACGCTTGTATATCTTTCGTTACATGTTCGGAATTTCTCTTTCATGTTTTATCTTTGTGGAGCGCCACCGCTGCGGCTGTCCTTCGATTTTTCTCTCGTTACGGATTTCGCGCTCGTTCTTTGAGCGTTTTTCCGCAAAAATAACTTCGACTCTTGTTCTTCTTCTCTCGCTCTTTCTCTCTTATTTGTCTCGGTATTTATTATACGCGCGCTTTTGTCTTTGATAATTTCTCGCTCTTGGTTACGCGCGCGTATGTGCAAGTGAGTGTACCCGTTTTATCTCCCGCGTTTCCGTGCCGTCACTTGTGCGCGTCATCAAATTTCCGCTGTTGATCCCGTGCTTCATCTTTTCCCGCTCGTTAAAGTCATTTTTCTGCTCGATTTTTATCGTTATCTTCGGTCTTCTTTATTTCAAATTTTATATTTCGGTACTAATAGTGCGCTTGTTTCTAACGAGTTTATTGTATTTATTTTAAATGTTTTTATAGGGAACGTTAAAGTTTGATAATCAACAAACTATAAGCAGATTATTATTCAAAATTCATCCGCTGTAATCTATGCAAATTTTATCCCGCGGTCAAATTTATTTCGTGTTGAAGTATGATAAATATGCATGAAATGTACTATAGTTGAACACCAATTTAATACTACATTCAAAAGGTTATGTATTCAATGAAAATTACAGTGATTATTAAAGTTTATAAAATATCTTATAATGCTTTTGGTTTGATTATTATCCTAGCATAGTTTGCTATAACTGGTTTTGGTTTGATAATTTTTTTTCTTAATTATAAACAAAAAATGTTCTAAGAGGCATTGATGAGAAGATGAAGGTGAAAAATGATTACCGCAAAATTAGAAACATGAAAAAGTAATATTTAAGTGAAGGAATCTGAACTATAGAAGGAACTGAAAAAAAAACTTATTGGAAGCTTCATAATATAATAAATTTTTTAAATAACGCCGAATTTTTCAATAAAAACATTCTGGTAACATTTACGAGATTATTAATTTTATTAAAAACCAAAAGGTGATATTAATATTTGAAATTATGAAGCTTTAATACTACTATAATCGTTAGCTACCACCTCCAATGTTACAAGGAATGAAAAATAAAGCTAATCTACTTTGTATCATTTAAATTAACTTGGCTAAGAAAAAGTTCAATGGGTATAAAAAGAAGTAAAATTAACTTTATTTATAGTAACAACTACTTTAAAATTAGAATGTCGATTCCACTTTGATAAAAGGAAGAATTCCACTTTGTTGAATGTTATCTTTACTGATATCATTGTAAGCAAAATTTATTTGTTATTTCTTGTAATAAATAAATTAACTATTTATTTTTTAATAAAATAATAACTTTGTTAGCAGTTGTATCTCTGGAGAAAATTTTATTTTCAATTAATCTAAACGACCTGATGATTTTGCTGCATAATAAACAACGAAGATAATACTCTGTTGTTGAATGTTATTCATTTATATGAGTGAAAAGTTATATGTTAAGGGAAACATTGTTCAAACAATTGTACTCTAAATTTACAATGTTGATTAAATCCAGTAAAAATTATGTTATTCTATGAAAACGATTTTTTATGCATATATTGAGACTAACTTATTATTTATAAATAAATTGATGAAATGTACAAGTCATCGGTATCTTGGCAGGAAATCACATGCACACGCACACATACATACAGTATCTCTCAAACTTCCTCGCTGCCTATTCCAAAGTTATAAGAAAATAATGCTGAATAAGAAACTTTCTATTCATAAATTTAGTGACGTATTCAGATCGGAAGTCTATTTTATCGTATGGAATATAGTAGTATTTATTCATTTGAAGAACTGACTTCCGGTCAAAATATTCCATTTTCATTTGAAACCAGTAGTTGGAAATACTTCTAAGGGATTCTTTCCATTGAATTGATTTGTTTTATTTTGGATGGGGTAGTGTGGGGTAACGATGTTTTGAGATTCTTAGTTTTATTATAGTGTTTATTGTTTGGTTGGACTTGCAGTTTAATTATTCTGTAATAACAAAAAATGTTAAAAGAATTATTTATGCATGACCCCTCCTTAAAGACGCCCGTAGATCCACCACTGGTCGAAGGCCCTAGACTGGCGGCGCCCAGCAGGGAATCAATGCTCCCGGCGTGCATAGTAATCAACCCTGATGGATTTCGCTGATTGGAGCTCGCCGGGTCGTGCGCGCGCGCACACCGTCTGACGTGCCACCATGCTATACCACTACTGCTGCTGCATATGCCATTATATATGGCGCGTCTGATGCCCGAAATTCGAATTGCCAGATTTACGCATAGCGCGACAATTTGATAGATGATTGGGAGTGGTATTGGTACTTTTATATCTGTGTATCACACTACTTTTATCGTTACTGGGAATGGGTGGCTATTTTGTCGTACTTAGAGAGAACGAGAAGGAGAGAGTCAGAGAGAGAGAGAGAGAGAGAGAGAAAGAGAGAGAAAGAGAGAGAGAGAAAGAGAGAGAGAGAGAGAGAGAGAGAAAGAGAGAGAAAGAGAGAGAGAGAAAGAGAGAGAGAGAGAGAGAGAAAGAGAGAAAGAGAGAGAGAGAGAGAGAGAGAAAGAGAGAGAGAGAGAGAGAGAGAGAGAGAGAGAGAGAGAGAGAGA
>JAYJLV010000027.1:8115122-8129354 GCA_036873485.1 Torymus texanus | reverse complement strand
TGTCGAGAACTTTAGTTTTTTTGAGCGTTAGGATCTAATATTACAGCTTTCATTATATTTCTACACCCAAAAACTTACCCCAAAGTTTGAGCCAAATCCAGGACCCGAAGGTAATGCACTCTCCTGGTAAATATTAACAAGTACCCGCCAATGAGCGTCGCCGGCGCGGCGCGTGGTCAGAAAGTAGGCGGGGCTAATATTTCATATTTGATATTTATTTATCAAGGATTAAAGAGCTGGGAGAAGGCAAGGGGAAAGGAATGGCAGTCCGTCAAATTATATAAATATTTGTTCATGTCGATCGTAGATATAAATTCAATTGAAATCTTTTAATTGCGTCATCAATTATTATATATTTTGTTTATATTGACCCGAAATCAATATATCCAGAAAGAAAAAGCATCAATCCTTTCTTTTTTAACGAAATTTGCAATACTTTCAAGAAAATTGATTTGAAGTAAAATATTAGATTGTTATCTTTAGATGTTTCAATTCAAATTTTTATCTTTTCACGAACTGTTTTTGCTTTTCAATATTTTCATTCATTCATTTTACTACGCTTTTTTAAATATAATACAATCGAATAAAGAAAAAATATTTTAATTTACAAGATGGAATCACGTTTTGATATTTTGTATGTAAAAGTTGAAAATGCAATTTTCACTTGTATCTCTCTGAGTGGTTATGTTCGTGCGCATACGAGTGAAACCAAGCTAAACTTCGAAATTGGTTAGAATATGAAAGCAAAATTTAGTTTATTATACTACTTTTAAACTAAATTTTGGGCTTAAGTTGATTTGTTTATTTCATAAACACGAATCTCGTAATAATTTCACATTTCAGATGAAAGCATAACGATACAGAATTAATAATGTCATACGACAAATAAAATGGTTAATTGAGAAATTTTGTCTTATTTGTGATTTTAACATTTAAAGTATGAAAATTGAAACGATGATAGGATGTGTAATAATAAATTATTTATCAAATATTAAATGTGCAAAATTAAAATTACTTTTGAATGAATAACTTTTGTCGGTAATATAAATATTTAAAATAATTTATTACGATACTCTACAGTCAATATTATTCGAAATGGTACTTAACAATTTAAATTAAGAATAAATTTTTATGAGCTTTTTATAAAATGATTTAATTGTCTGGATATTGGGATATGATAGAAAATAATAATTTAATTTATAATTATCATAATTTTAATATATTATATATTACATATTATATGAATATTAAACAGTAAAATTACATATAATTAAAAGCACGATTAATCAAACAATTAATAATTTCTTATTTTTAAAAACTCTGCTGTACCAACTTAATGAGAAAGTAAAGAAAAAAGATTTTCATAAAATTTCAGTTTATGAAAGGAAGAAAGGAAATAATTAGAAAGTTTATTTTTCAATTTTTATTAATGAATATGGCATGAAATTTTGATTTTTCTACTTATTTTGGGAAACGCAACCTTCCTTTACAGAGATTCATTTTTTTTAATTTCCTGCTTGGGTATTTTTTTATATTTTCATCTAAACGTGTCTCTGTATAATTCAATACAAACGGAAAGCAAATAAAAGTATCTAAAAATGTAACTCATAGTACAGAACAATGGTAACTAAACATTCTAATCTTCCTTTCCTTGGCATTGTTAATTCGTCGACGTTTATTTTTACATCAATTAGACCTTTATTTTATGTTCTTGTATTTGTACACACACTCATCCCTCGCGTCGACGAAACGACAGTTGGCAAGTGCGTCACCCGAAGGACCGTAAATTTTGAATGATCCCAAGATGGGGCTTGCCTGCCCCCCCCCACTTTCCTTCTGACTTGCAGTTGTGTAAGAATGCGTTGTCACCCACGCGCGACCCGATTTTCTTCCTAGATTCTCATTAGTCTACACGATACGTGCCATTGATTCAGTGATTCCAACCGAATTACCTTGGCTTTTTCCCTTTTTCGCTTTACCCACCTCTACTGTTTTTCGTGCCATAGTCTTTTTTCGTCAGTGTTCTTATTTTACTGGGTTGTTGGGGCTCGAATAATGCGCATTTCATGGGCAATTACGGATAGGTATAGGAACAAATAGCGTGGGAGGGATCACAGAGGTAGAGACGATTCGATTGAATTATTTGTATAAAGAGACGCATTTGGTAGAAAATAATATATGAAAGACAAATGAACTTAAAGGTTAAAATGATATGCTAGCTATTATACAGTTAAAATATTTTACAACATTCTAATCTCAAAATTATAACTTGAATATGATTATTCGGCTCTCGTGGTATAAAATACTGTATCAAACTCGTATGTAAGAAGATTTTTACCGAATTCGACTTTTCTTACTCGCTTTGCTTGTGCGAAAAACGTCTCATGCGGTAAATAATCACCTTCTACACCAGTGTCATAATGTGCTATTTTCACACTCCGTGCGAGAAGTTCGATTTCTCGCAAGCTCTAATAAAAAAGCATGCGCCAAATTGAGCTTCTCACACGTCGTGTAAAAAAATAGTGTTCGATACGCGAGTGAGAAAGTGATTTTATCCTCGTGTGGCCTTTTCAAACGTCCATACGAGGATAAAATCACTTTTTCGCACTTGTATCGAAAATAACTATTTTCCAACGGAGTGTGCGAAATGCACCTTTTCGTGCTTGTTTTGCGTGTGCGAAGTAGTTGTTTTACACACGGCGTGCGCGATTTCCTTCGCGCACGTGGGACTAATAGAAGCAAGGTGAGAACGTAGTCACTGATCTTACTCATAATTTCAGCGAGTTTCGCTTACTCCGTTCGACAAAAATAGAGTTGAAATATATCATTTTAATCATCACGGAGAGCTTCTCACCGGCAGATCATGGATTTGACTACAACTGCACCGTGTCATTTTTAAGCGACAAAAGGAAAATAATTTTATCTAAATATTTTAAAAAGTGCAACAAATTTCTAGAGCTCTCTAGACAAAGTCTTAAAACTGATATTCTGAATTTTTAGACAAATCTATAATTTAGAAAAAGAAGCTCTCCTTGTGAGTGCGTGAAACTCGATATCTCGTTTGATCTATGTGTGTGCGGAACACGCAATTAACACTCGTATGTATGCGAAGTAAGATGTTTCACATATTTAAAATTACTATTTTGATGTTGCTTTTGTCCCAATAAATTCATCGTGTTTTAACTACAGTAATAATACATAAACAGTAATAGCTGTAAAGTATAATAATAGTTATTTATACCACTCTAACCTCAAAATCATAACTTTAATATGATTATTCGGCTCTCGTGGTATAAAATACTGTATGGCACTGGTGCGTGAGGTGATTTTTACCTCATTCGACTTTTCTCACTCGCTTCGCTCGGGCGTAAACCTCCACACGAGGATAAAATAACTTTCTCACTCGCGTATCGAATACTATTTTTTTACACGACGTGTGAGAAGCTCAATTTAGCGCATGCTTTTTTATTCGAGCGTGCGAAAAATCGAACTTCTCGCACGGAGTGTAAAAAAATAAATAAATTAAATATTCACCTGGAGCCGTGTTTGGCTCAGGCGGCCGACTTGCTTCCCAAAACAAACAATGCTTAGAGCTCACGTTCGATTCCTCACTAGCGCAAATTTTTCGGAGGCATTTTCCCAAAAATGTTTTCCGGATTTTTTCGGTCGCGGAGGGCGAACCTGGAGCTCTGGGTTGGTGGCTACAGCTTCCGCCTGCACCTGATCTGTGGGCCGAATTGATTAAGTACAATGATTGCTTTGAGCGCATGAGTACCGAAAGGCCGATTCCACTGCGGGTTCCGTTCGAGAGATTCGCCCAACTTATAAGGTAAATGTCTAGCGGTGATTCGATCGGTAAGGCTGGGATTAATTACTCGTCAATCCGGGGTTGAGTCCCAGATCTTCACCGATTGATAACAAACACCACTGTTTCACACATGTAATTTGTTTACCAACACACCACAGACTTCCGTCGTCGATTAGCATCGCAAGAGGGCAAAAACAGGGCGACGTTAAATAACATAAAAAAAATATTAACCACTCTAAGTAAAAATTTCATAAATAAGGAAAAACAAACAAAAAGAATAAGCTTTGTTCGGTCAAAATTGTCCTAATAACTCCGGAGATTTGGGATTTTGGCTGTACACGCTGATTTTGGCAGTATCTTCAAAAGACTTGTATACAATTCACATATATGTGAAAAAAAATTTTGAATTAAATTGATTCGTCCACAATTTTCTGAGAGGAACTCAGGATATGAGAGGTTTAAAGTTTTCGGAAATCGAAATAGACAATAGTGACTATTAGTTTCAAATCCTCAGTAGTAGTGTATTATACCACTGTCATTTAAATAAATAATTATTATTGGTAAATATATAAACAATAATTGGATATTCTTAATGTAAACTAATTATTTGTTAATAAAAAAAAGTAAGGTATAAACTATATTTTGTCGTATCTTAGAAAAATTTCCAAGAAACGCCATAGTTTTTCTATAAGATAATAATTTTAATTGAGTACTAATAAATCTAGTTTTACTCCAATTTTTAGTTTTACTTCAGTTTGTCTTGTAAGAATTCTTTACTATACGGTATTAAAAGCCAATATAAGATGAAAGTAGTTGGATTCAATATCTTTTTAGGAAGTTTGAGGGAATTTTCAAAGTAATAAACTCAAAAGAATAATATTATGACGTCTCTTTTAAGTCTTTTATGCAGAAGTATTTAAATAACAAATCCTGCAGAATAAAATAGAATATCTGTGCACTTTTGACACACTTTTATGCCTTTTTCAACAAATATATCTCGATTTAAAAGCTTATATATTTGAAAAGTTTTGTGGAGGTCGACCGTTCCCAGAGGTCGTGGATATTAAATTTATTAGCGAAAGGAAACATTAGGATGGTAAGTTGGAGAATAAATTTTTTATGCCGCGACCCCGATCGATCTCAGTGTATTTTTTAATACTTTAAGAGTCAGGCTAGAAATAAAGAACTATTGAAAGACATTTGCAGTTGTTTAATGACTCGTTCTTGTCAAATAACAATCGATTACGTGATCACTATTTCATTAACATATTTATATATTTATGAAATTATATAAATAATATTTTTATTAATTGTAAGAAATCGAAAACCGAAAATGACTAGATGTATATGATTTAACTAATCCTGAATAATCGTTACTAGAAACCAATTTCGACATATGGTACTCTAAAAGCCACCATGAGTTCTACTAAAATGTGGAAGAAAAAAGAAAATAAGGTTTGAATGACATTAAGAATACGTTAAGAATCTCTTTGAATTAAAAAGTCTTAAAAGTTTAAAAACCTCATTTTCGTGTATATAAAAATACTAGTCTTTGAAACGCTATCGTGCTCCTTGATCGCTCCTGGCTTATGCGTACGTATATTGTCTCATTCATGATTTATAATACCATAGCAGTTTTCATAAATTTTGGGTATCAATCTCCATCGTGAATCAAGTCATATGACATTCGATTACAAAATTTATTTATTAAATTCGGATGGCCATTTTGAAATAACAATGGCATGAACAGCGATGAGTAATATGTCTTTTAGTTATAATCAAATGTATACAAAACTCATTGTCTCCGAGAGAATAAATTTAGGTTTTCGGTCGCGATATTCACTCATCACGCGTACACAAGAAACTAATATATTACAGCGCAGTTCGATCTCGTAAATACGAAGAACATAGCTCGGCGTCACGATAAAATACGCCAAAACTTTATAATCGCTTAATAAACAGGGCGCTGCACCGTTATATCCTTGCGCGGAAAGTCATTTTCTCGCTTCCCAGCGCGGGCGTGAATAAAACTGTGTAAAGTTATAAGCGAAAAAAACTAGAGGACCACCGCTTCGATAACATTGTCGTGTATGAAAATCCTTGAGAAAGAAAAATAAGGAGTTATAATTGAAATCCGAATAAAGATTCTTTTACATTAATTAATGTATTGTTTAACAGTATATTCGTTTTTACGTTTTCACTTTGCAAAAAAGTAAAAATAGATTATATATTTTGAGCATACTTTTTATTTTAAACGAAAGTGTATACATCTATTAAGAAGCTAATGCTAAAGCAATGAATACAATTAAATTTATCTGTTAATCAGTTATACGGAACCAATTACTTGGAATTGCAATTAAAATTTTGACTCTGATTGTTATCGTCAATTTAAAATAATCAATGTTATCGTTGAATAAACTTTTCATTTAAAAGAAGATACTGTGCCAATTAAAAATGAACCAATTAAAATAAATGAAAATCAAATATAAGACGTTAATAATTGAACTCTTTTTTTGCAAAAATAGTATATTATTTATATACATCTATATGAATATTGAATCACTTCCACACAATTTTAGTCAGTTTAAAACAATGTTCTACAAACTTGTTTCCCCATAGCTTGTTATGTGAAAATATTTTATGATACACGACACATATCTAATTCCGCACTTGAAGGTCAATATATTATTAATTAGAATATTTTCAAAACTATATTTAACTTTATTTTTTTATTCTTACTTGTATATCAGATATTGAAATATCGTCACGGTTTTTGAAATTTTAAACCTGTCTGAATAGCTTTTAATTTATCACTACGTGGTATCTATCATACAATGAGATTTGAAAAGAATTTCCCAACTTCAAAACATAAATGAAAAAGTTATATTTATACGTATATCTCTGGTATTATCTGACCTAGAATCACGATATTGAATGTATTTTTAGAGTTTAATACATTTAAACGCATTTTACTTAGTATTCTTCCGTGGTAGCTTTGCACAGAGGAAAAATAAATGTTTTATAAAAAACTAATTTATTTAGATTAAGCAAACAATTAATTATGTTGATTATGTTTGGTTGTCGTAAAAATTCGCTTAGATTAAAATACACTTCTAAGAGTAACCGTAAAAACTGTACGAAGGAAGGCAGTAGGTCTTGTATGCAGAATTTCGATGTGCTTACAGATATATTGCATAAGAAGGCCGATAAAGGTTTTTTATTCCCGACCGATGTAAATTATTTGAATACTTGCTAAAAATAAATATCAAACTTCAACTTTATCGGCAACTTTTGCATACAATGGACAACATATAAAAAATATATTTTGTAACTTACAGGCATCACCGGATAAGTCAACTTTTCGAGTTTTCGAGAAAACGGGTTTTAATATTCAAAGTTGTATGTAATATCGGGAGAAACGAGACGTTGCGATACTGACTAGTCAATTGACACATTCAAAACACATATTTACACGCTTGTTTGCGCAGGTTATAGATTTTTCTATGCGTTAAAAACGAGTAAAAACTTATTCAAGAAATTTCTATTAAATTTACGAGCGCATTTGTATTGTATTTATATTGTACTAATATTGTGTCACGGACGAGCCTCCGCCGCGTATTCCGTATACGTGAAAGGCGAGAGTGCATATTCAGCATTGTAAGAGTGTCTCACTCGCGATGCGCTTCCAAAACGCATCGCGACGTTAGCTCGGTTAGTATAGCACCGGTCTTTGGATCGCGGGTCCGTATGTTCGAGTCCCGGTCGTCGTATATTTCTTCACGTCTTATTCTTTATTTCGGCCGCACGTTGCAATTGTAAAATTTTAAAATGTTTGTAAAATTTGAAAGTGTATAGGAATTTTTTAAATAAACAGATAAATATATGTTAGCCGTCATATTTACATTCAGTTAGAATGGATAAAATAAATTATAACTACGATAAACGAAAACAAATGATGGACTTATCCGGTTATACCGGGCACAAAATTTGAGAAGTGGCGACTTATCTGGTTACGTTTCGACTTTCGAGTGAATTGTAGCTTTACGGAAATATTTTTGCTCTGCTGAAAGGTTATCTTGATTTTAAAAAAAAAGTGGACTTATCATGTTATGCCTGTAAGCCACAGATATACAATTGAATTTCGGAGTATTCAAATAACAATAATTCAAAAAATAAAAGCGAAATTTTGTTTTCCGACCAACATTCAAACAGAACTAAAACAAACAGAATCTAACGGCACGAGACTCCTACGGAACTCGCATCGGAAAAAAGTAACAGCAACTCAGCCTGCTGAATTTATTTAAGCCAAACTCCGCGTGAAACGTCATCATTTGTATCTGCCATAAAAATTCTCAGCGTGCGCGCGCACTCTATCTAACGCAACTAAAAAGAGCTTGGACTCGGGCAAAGCGCGGAAGGGAATAAAAAGTCGGTAAGAGAGAAAAATGTAGAGCACGCACGTAAAATTCATCGGACGACGTCCGCAAGCTCCCTTCTCACGTACACACGTGTACACACATGGTGTATAGACACAGCCATAGCCACGTATATATATTTGTGGGGGCACGCGTGAGTGCACGTATATGCCACTTTTATACACAGACAGCTAACGCGTAAGCCTGCCCAGGGAATACTGCAGGTGGACCGGGCGTCCGTCCCCTGAAAGCCCCGAGCTTTTACGACTCGCGCGCTCGCGCGCACTCCTCCTTATCTCTTTCTGTCTTTCTGTTTTACCCTTCACGGGAGACACGTGGGGGAGAGAAAAATTCCTAGCAGTTTCTTACTTTCTTGTTTTCGCTCGCTCGCATCCCGAGCCTCTCTTCTTCTTTATTTGGCCTCTCATTTATGTCGACGACGACTTTGCTATCTACGCTGTCTTTTTCGAAGAGACCGAGAAGCGTTTTGTGAACGGCCGTTTAGCGAGCTTCTAAAGTCACGATTCGAGAGGATTTTCTTTGACGAATGTGTACAAGATTTTTACTCCGTGTAGGTTCTCGAAAGTGAGATTTGAACGAGCGGAAAAGCGTATGCGTAGTAGTAGGCAAGCGCCGGAGCTAACATTGAGAGAGCAGGAGTCACTTTGGGGGATTTTATGATTATATCGAACGGAGCATCTCGCTCGGAGCTCTACATTAAACATTTTTCTTCGTGGTAGATAAGCGCCCGCGAATCTCTCTTATCATATATGTATACAAACTCAACTGGCACAACGCAGACTATCCTATTTACATTGAAAAATTTCTGCGCAGCTTTTTATTCAGTATACTATCGCTTCTAGAGATGAGAAATAAAATTCCAGGATATATTAATTTCACTGTTTTAATCCTGTTCAATGAAATGTCTTTGAACCTTTACAAAATTTATGAAAATGATTTAATATGATAGCCAGTATTACAAGTAGCACTTCTCGAGTGAGCACTTTCTCGCGCGTTTACGACCCGATAAAATCAACGAGACGAAGCTTCTGTTGTCTCTCTGCGTAAAAAGTTATCCCCGAAAACGCGCTTACGCGCGGGAATCGTCCTCATTACTCTTGGAAACAACTCGGACTGTCCGTACCCAAGAAGAGTGAGCAATAAATCGATCGGACAAATAACCCGACGCGAGCACGCACGCGCTCGTTCCTCTATACAGGGCAGTTAATACCGTACCATTTCGTGTAAAAATACTTTGCAAATACGGAGGAACCTTGAACGGTTAATTATAGTCATTATCGACGATTTATAAAAATATTACAACGTGGTTCTCAAATAGCACGAGACGAGCGAGGAGAAGGCACGCCGACGAGAATAGCCTGTCGTAACCGCGAAGGAAACCGTTTCGCGACTGTAGCAGACTGCCTCTGTGTCTATGAGTACACACGCCAAGGACAACAATTTTTGCACTCGACTTACGTTTGTGATAGCTATTTCGTTTATTGAGTTTCGACGTGCATTGTGGTTCTCGATGTAAACGAAGTATATTTAGTCTTGATAAAATCAGTTGTTTTATAAACAAAACCTTTCTCGCGTAACCATCTAAAATTGCTTCCAATTTATTACCACTTAGCTTCCTCAAAATAAATATTTTATTTTATGCTGTTTATTATAGCATTGTTTAATTTTACGAAATATATTATTCTGGTTATAATATTCGTCACAAAAAAACAAATTTTCTTCATAAACTACTCTTTTCTATGGAAACAATCACAGTAAATACATATACTTTTAACAGATTACCAAAATTATAAGAAACAATTTATTGCGACATGTTTGATTTTTTTAGATATACTCTATTATTAAAAGTTACATGTTCATAAATAACACAATAGCTATAACAGTTTTTTTACTATTTCTTTAAGAAATATCAGACTATCTCGGATAGTCTAAGATCACTTCCGCTGCAAATATCCTGCCTCCTTAGCAGAAGAAAAGTCCATCTTATTTTCTCTTTTAATGAGAAAATGTCAAAGACATTCTTCAATATTTAAGAAAACTGTTCAAATAAACTATGAATGATGCGATATACCTTTTACTTTGTATAAATATCATAACTACGCCGAAACGTACTTAACTTTAATGATCGAACTGTCAGACCACAAAAAGAAACCTTGCAATACAATTTCTACTTGATTTTAACAATTTCGTCGCTATATTTCTGAGTAATTCCTTATGTATTTGCCTATGCAAACTTTTTATTGTATGATTTATTTAATGCTGAAAGTATTATATTTATTTTCTATTATTCAATATACTAGTATGATATATTTGGAAAAATTTCACTAATTGAAAGAATCTTCTCTTAAAAAAGTGATGGATGAAATCTGTCATTACAATAAGACTGTTTTGATTGGTTGTTGTAGTCTTATTAGATTGGTCTATACAGAATAGGTGCGAAAATCTAACATTTTTGAATTTTCAAGATTGAATTCTCGAGTTTATAAATATTTAAAACGGAATAATTAAAATAGTATAAGAAAAATGTCATTATCACATTTATTAAATTTATGTTGTTATTGTTTAATTCAAACTGATTCACAGAAACTTTTAAATTTAAACTAAATTGATCGTGTACCTCAAAAATAACCTCACAAAAGAATAAATAAAATAATGAAAACCAATACGCGCGATGCGTGTTGAATCTAGCTAGTTTAATAAAAAATTCATGAATCGAACTATTTTTACTTTTGGTAAATATAACCACCATAACATTTGAAAGAATTTTCTATATTGAATAAAATATACAAGTTAATTTTACATATTTGAAAACAAAATTGACATGACAATAATTTTAAAAAATATCCATAAAAATATAGTATAATAAATCCGTGATACCAACAACCGTTGTATTACACGATGCGTAATTAAATTTAAAATCGTTTTAGCCGCTATTTAATTTTGTTTCTAATTCATATATCCTATTGAATGTAATATATTTTTTTAAACAGAATTTGATTTATTTTTACAAGGTAAAACTACATCCCAATGTCTCGTGAAAACTACAATTTTAAATTCTACATAATTGCTATTCGCGACTCTCTGTAGCGCGCATACGCCTGCTTCACCAATACATATCCGCTGTTATAAAGCCCCGCGGCATCGAGGCTGTTATATATCGTGTGCGCAAAGTCCGCGGTTTCCCCTTTGCGCTCAATTTATTCCGGAAATGAGACAAGTGGTCGGCACTATCTTATCCAAGTCAATCATCGCTGCGCTTGTCAAGTTCGTGGTCGCGCCTGAGCTCGTGCTCGCTGTACGGACATCTTGGGGACGCGGTGGCGACGATATTCCCCGGGCGGCGCATCAAGTGCCGTCGTCGTCGTCATCGTAGTCGTCGTCTCGTTTGGCCTAATTAATAGCGACCAAACCGAGTCGATATTAAATCGAATGAGCCTGTAATAGCAGAGGATTGGCTTGCTTCAACTATTAGCATGCGCTGAATTGTTTTTTATGTTGCCAGCGTGGCGGTGCCTTTCATCCTTGCCTTTTTTAGATTGACGAATTATCGTAATAAATGAGTATAAAAAAGGAGTTCTTGTTGATTTTATTTTTTCAAAGATAATTAATAACAATGATTGTTGTTAATTGATGCATCATATAAAAGTGATAAAAGTGTATGTAAATGAAGTCTCTAATCTCTAGTTTTATTTTATTTTCTTGAAATAATATTTGAATTAGATAGTTATTGTTTCAAGAAGAAACCTTTTCCAAGTTTTATTAAAATAAAGCTAAATATTCCCAGAACTTGACTTTTTGAGCGTAATGGTAGAATATTGCAGCTTTCTTCATATTTCTTCATGCAAAAATATACCCTAACGTTTAAGCCATGGCTGAAACGATTTATTCTACTAAAATTGCAAATATTGTTTCTTTTTAAGTATTAATAAATAAATTATATATTTTTAGTCAATAAAACTGATATTTGTAGTATTTCACCTGAAGAATCTAATGCATAGAACATGTTATAGTTAATACATAAGATATCGTCATAATTAAAATTTTAATATTGTCCACATATGTGGACAAGTACAGGAAGAGGTTAACAACGTCACACCCTCCGAATCTCGAGATATTATTTTCAATGAGAAAAGATGCGTTATGAATTTTCGATTTATTTAATTTTAACTACTAAGTATTAAAATTTATGAGTTAAAAAAAGTTCGTGCAAAGTTTTATCACTCTAGATTTCCAGAATGAAGAGAAATTTTGAAATTTGTAAATGCGATAGAGGAAGCCTATTAGACAGCGAGTGTCGTCCGATTATTGACAAAAGTTGTTATTCAGCACTTCGACCAAGGGGCTTCTCGTATAGTGGAAATCAGTTAAGCCGGATGAGGTGAAATCGATTTCATGTATGTGAAATGATTGAAATCATTAAATCTTGCTAATAACATATTATGTGTAAAAAATAAAACTTTCTTTACTGACATTAGTGATCTCAGAATTGGAAATTCATTCCACAAACGATAGTTTGCATGTTGTCATTTTGATATAGATTATTCTACAGTTATGTGAAAAACACGCAAACATTAACTTTGCTGAAAAGTGTTGCAAATTCTTATTAGAAAACTGTTATTTTTTTTAAAATACTGCAGAAAAACTACTATTTAAGCAGGATAATTTTGCAAAGAGACGTACTAAGTTACATCAAATACATTTTTTTATTGATTTAAGAAAATAATATTGTTTAAGGAAAAACAATGTACTCCGGAATATCAAATAAAGCTCTCGTTTTTTGCATATGCTCTCTATAATTGATACTGTCTATAATTCATATTACACTTTTAATTTCAAGAAAAACATACGGAAAATTGCTTTATTACTTTACTCTCGATTCGTATTTTACTCATGAAAATTGAGTATTTAATTATACGAAAAGAATATCATGTAGCAAATGATAGCGTTTTGTGCACAATTTTAAAAAGTGAATTAAAAAAAGTTTAGATGGAATTGATTACCCAGAAAAGCCGATTTTACTAAGTTACATCGGGAAGATAGAAAATCTGCCACAAATTCGGACTTATCAACAAACGAAATTGGAGATAAAAGTAGTGAGCACGGAAAGCAAAATGAACATAGCTCATCAAAATTATTATCTCTTGGTACAACAAGACCAAGCCCGGTAGCCAAGTAAAGAATAAGCAGAATAATGGAGCAACACATGAATAGCATCGATGACCTGCAAACCGAACTAACACAAGAAGAAACATCATATCCTGATCTTAAAACTTTTAATAAAAATATAAATAAAAAAGGTAGTCTTATACTGCATTTTAATATTAGAAGCCTTAGTGCCAATTACACTAAATTGGAAATTTTTATTAAGAGTTTAAAGAGCAAATCATATATAATTGTATGTTCTGAAACACGGAATGTTAAATTGCCAATATTTTGCAATACAGGGTTATAAATTGTATTACAATGCTAGCCAAATTAATCAAAATGAGGGGGTAGTTGTATATACGAAAGAAGAAATATTGGGAATTACAGAAATAATAGAAATAGGCAGACTCAAAATATTAAACTCGCGAATAACACTAAGTAACAGTTTTAACCTTGAAATATCAGCATTATATAGATGTCATGATCTAACTTACCTTGAATTTATTGCTAACTTAAGATCATATATTAATAGTAAAAAAAATAAAAAGAATCACCTAATTATTGACGATTTAAATATAAATATTATGAAAGAAGATGATTATAGCCAGGAATTATTAAATAATGTGCTTAAAAAAGGACTTTTTCCAGGATTTATACATACAACTAGACCGAATGACACTGGCGGAAGTGGAACATGCATTGACCTCAAGAGTTTATACATGACATTAACCAGCAAAACTAGAAAGAAACTTATAATACCACATAAGAGGCGTTTCATGTCAAATGTCCCAGCGCGGCGCGCGAGCGTCAAATCATGCTATTTCTAACTCGTGTTTATGATAC
>JAYJLV010000027.1:8108253-8115022 GCA_036873485.1 Torymus texanus | reverse complement strand
TGATTTAACATAACGATGTCTGCAAAATAGTAGGTCTGTTCGTCTTTAACCTATGACTATAAAGTTTATAGATTTCGTACTGCGAATATTTTTTCGACAGCCTTTGGCATACGGCATACGGCATTCGGCATGCAATGTGGGGCGGCTGTCAAAGCCGTGTGGGCAATGATTCCACCGATAAGCACCCGGGTGTCGATAACAACGAGATCTCTCCGATTGATGGTGCGAAATGATAGGAAATGTGATGCTGAAGATTTGCACCAGATTCCCCTCCAGGAGAATATGACTGGCAAATGTAGGATAGTGGTAGCACACGCACACCAAAATGCGTGAATTATAGACACTTTAAATACCATGAATAGGCATAAGAATTGAAATTTTGCGCACTGAGTTAAAAGAATGTAATTTAATTACTGTTTCGAGTCCATAATAAGAAAATAAGTCATATCTAATAATTGGTTTCTATAAAATAAGTGTATCAGTAGAAATGGGCGAGTATGACGTACAAGACATACCATTTTAGATAACTTTGTATAAATAAGTATTCTTATATCATTTTACAAGTTTTCACTGTAATATTCAATTAATACTTTTTTAAAGTTATTGTTCCAAAGCTTACATTAAATATAACAAGTCATATGAAAAATTGAAAATATTTTAAAAGTTTACTATAGTTGTTCTATGAAAAGCGCTTAAAATTGATTTGTACGATTTGTGTATTAGGGTACCTTTTCGACGCTTAACTTCAAACGGTCAGAATTTTTGAAGAAATCAACATTTCTTAATTTTTAAAAGGTAAATAACAGCTCATAGAAAAAGACTCTTTTTTGCATTTGTAAATAATTATAATATTGCAAGTTTGATTTAAAGAAAACAGTCTCGAAGACTATGTTCACGAAAATTTTGCAGTAACCGATGTACCAATAATCCTACAATACATTTTATTAGACAGGTACATTGTACATATAACTTGTCTTATCTCACAAGCCAATAATATTACGTGGATTAGAGAGTTCTGTTAAATAAAGAGTTAGGTACAACGGAATCAGCCAATCAAGGAACTCCCGCTAAATTCAAGTCGAAGCCCGATGTCATGTGCAACCGCGCGCAAGCAACGCAGGCGCAGAACGACGTGCTTGCAACGGCTTTATTGTACAATGTCCCTATACTGTACAAGGTCCTTCACGAGGAATGAACCACCTGTGAATCTGTGATTCGATTCGCCTACGCACCCACATATATATAGACGTCACCATAATATATAATGAAAAGAAAGTAGCGCGCGCAGGGGGAGAAAGAGAGAGATTATCCGCACTGATATATATATACACACGCACTGATATCACATTCCCTCCTACTACTGCTGCAGTCTGTTACTGCTGCTGCCCCTCCGCAGGTGCAGATCAGCTGGTCGGCGCCGTCCGCAACGCATTTTTTTATTTGTACCTACTCCTGCGTCGTTGTCAGCCGGAAGAAGATCGAAATTCAGGAGAGTGCTTGTGTACTTATAAGTCATGCGTGCGCGCGCGCGAGCTTCGATAGGGTTATAAGTGCTATAAAGCTGATCGTTCCTTTTTGGGGGGGGGACATCAGTGTTGTGTCTTGTGTCAGTGAGTTGCCGCTGTGCGGAAAGAAAAACGCAGTTGTCAGCAGGATTTTTATCGACGACACGCTGATGACGAAGCTTTCATCCGTGTGTTTTGAAGGCTGGCTATGCGCGTAAATAGTGAATGAATACAACGCGTCCGACGAGAGAGAGAGAAATGCGAAATAGGAGGAGTGAGATAAGGAGAGCAAGCGGGATATATGATATCATGGTGTAGAAAATGACGAGGCGGACGGCATTTGGGCAGACGTCGTCGCTTTGCCGGTCAAGGAGGGCGGCTGCCGCTGGAGGATGCAAGTTTTCGCTTGCGACAAGAAGCAAGATCGAGGCTATCGGCCTCCAGTTGTAATCCAAAAGTCTGGGATTTCTGGTTAGAATGCTTCCTCATTCATGCTTTTAACAGTAGTTTGTACCTTTTTTTATTTAATAATAATGGACTGATTACACATTTTTGGATTATTTTCTTACCAGTAGGTATTTGTATTTAGAAAAATGTATTATAGTGACTGGTAAATCTGTTTTTTTTATTTAACTTATCTGCTTGTGACGTGTATGTGCGTACTAATTTTATTCAAACAGTGATTCTTTTATCGTACTGAAGTAGGCTTATCAATAATTAACACTATTTATAAGTTTACTGCAAGTGCATATTGTTGTCGTCTGGTACAAAGTACATTGAGTATTTGTTATTTTACTTTGTCTTATAAATTAAAAACAATGTCAAAGTGAATATAATTAAATAGAATAATGAAGAAATTAATATGCTGGTCACAGTATTAGCTTTGATAATTACAGTATAATCAATGCCATCTCTCCTAAAGTCACACTTTAAAATATAAACATTTAATTATTAAGTAATATAATTCTATGTTTGATGATATTAACTGCAAGAAACTTAATCTTTTGTATTTGAAGTCTAATTGATAATTAACTTGCATAAAACTTTATTTACTTATTATATTGTATGAGTATCCAATATGACAAATTATTATTAATAACAATTTATCAAAGTATTGCAATTAATCAGCAATAAATAATAATGTTAAGCAAAAGATAAAATTTATATTTTAAATTCTGATGAATTATTTTCTTTAGCAACACATATGCCAAGAAGAGAATGCTTTGGAAAGGCATTTTCGCATCCTCTGCGATCTTCCTGATCGCAGCGATCAACTACTTTGGTCTAATGATATATGTGCTTCTCGCATTGCTGGCACTATGCGGACCATCGTTCGGACCTCTATTTTATGGTTATGCATATACTAGATTATCACCTGTTTATCCAATTGGATGGAAATATATTCTTTTAAGTGGTGCACTTGTTCTTACTGCAGTGTTATACTACTTTAATCTTATAGTCTTTGTTTCTTATGGATTATTCATGGCCTGTGGCACATTGTATGGACCTGACTTGTTTTCATATGTGCACAGTATTTTATCCCCAACTTCTTCAAATGGCAAGAATTTGAAAAAAAAAATCAACAAATTTGATTCATTTCAAGCTCTTTTATTGGTGAGTCAGAAAAGATATTTTTATTTTATCAATATTGTATGACAGACAATAGATTAATAATCAAATTTATTGAATTAATCAAAAGAATTAGTATTAAAATATTTAATTTTATAATTTTTCATCTGAATTTTAAAATAAATTTTCAATTTTCATGTTTTATATTTTTAATCTAATGTAAAATTAAATACTTT
This sequence comes from Torymus texanus, assembly GCA_036873485.1. Taxonomy (NCBI): domain Eukaryota; kingdom Metazoa; phylum Arthropoda; class Insecta; order Hymenoptera; family Torymidae; genus Torymus; species Torymus texanus. The sequence goes on along the minus strand of JAYJLV010000027.1, from coordinate 8,111,712 downwards.
TTACTTTTTTGCTATTTAATATACTTTATTTAAATTTAATTTTGTTCTGATAAAATATTTCACATAAAAGTTATTAAATAAATTATTTATTACAGAAAGATAATTATTTTCTTGAAGAAGAAAGGAGAGACCCTTCACGTTATCCACTTGTAATTTCAAGATTAGTTGATGGTGCTTTACAGAATCTTTTAGATTTGACATTTAGAGATTTTGTTGGCTTTTGGTTGAATGAAATTTCACTTGGAGCTGATGAATTTATTAGCCATGCTAAACAAGATTTATGGGAAGCAATTAAAAAAATACACGATAGAACAGAAAATATTGATCACACAAATTTAGTGGCTTGCAGTATTGTAAATACAGTGACATTACATTTTGAAAAAATAAGAATTGCTCAAGAGAATGTGTAAGTCAAAATATTTTGACAAACATTTGTATTTTAAATATATAACAAGACAGATTTTAATAGAACTATTTTATTAATTTCAGAAATGAAGGAGAAGATCCAAAATATATTTTATCTCCTCATTTAATGTCAGAAGAAGGAGAGTTGGAATACTTAAGAAAAGTAAGTGAGGTATTCATTTTATTTTTCATGCCACGTGGATATACATTTCCACCAGCCAAATGTCTTTTGAGAGAAATTTTCACGTGTAAAAGTAAGTTGTATATTCTACAGATATACAATTATATTTATAAAAGAACAAAAGTAATATGAATATATTTTCAGTATTAGGCCCAGTTATCAACACAGTAACTGATCCAGATTATATTAATCGAAAAATTTTATCATATATTCAACAACAACAAATGGCTGAAGAATTACATAGAAAAACTTGTGAATATGCTGACTCTTTTGAAGACTTTATTACTATGATTAAGGCTACTCATGATCTTGAAGTTTTGAAGCGTATTAGATATAATATAGTTACTGAAATCATGCAAGCTACTACAACACAAAATATTCAACGATCTCAAGGTCTAGATCCAGAAAATAATATTTTTGGTAGAATTGATACTTCCCAAAGCAGAAAATTAAAACGTTACATCAGTCAACTAACTTATGCCAAAAATACTTGTGAGTGCCATATGCAGGCTCTTGGGTGGGATGGCTACCCGATGGAAGATGATGATGTAATAGATCCAATGGCAACCCCAGAAAATAGAGTGATACCATTACAAGTTATTTTACATAGTGTTACAGGTACAAAAATAATGTAATTATAGTCTTTATAAAAAAGTTTTATATATAACTTCACAAACAATTATTTAGGGTTTTACAATAATTTAGAATTATCATTAAAAATCGTAATTAAAAGCGAATTATGAATAATTTTAGGTAGAAAATACTTATCACAGTTTCTGGAGCATGTTTCTAGCCAAGGTTTGATTGGTTATTGGACAGCAGTAGAAGAGCTTCGGGCAGCAGATAAATCTAGCTGGCATCAATTAGGAGCAGAAATATTTTATACATACATAACAATTCCAACAGCTGAAATCAAAATCGACAAAGATACAAGAAAGAGAATGGAGAGTTTTCTGATGGGAGATAAAGGACCAGATGTATTATATGAAGTTCAAGATATGGTAGTTAAAACATTAGAGGATAAATACTATCCATCTTTTATAGTTAGTGAACAATACAAAAAAGTACAAGAAGTGATGAATGATGAAAAACTAGATGGTAATAAATAAAATTAAAAAGTTAAATATATAATATATTCGTAAAAGATTTTTTAAATTATTCGATATTTTTTTAATAGTTTCGATTGACGACCATAGATCGATTATCAATGGCACCGTTAACGACAATACTGCTTTGTTAGTTGGCGATCATTCCAATTATGCGAGAAATAAACTGGATCAACTGCAAGAAAAATTAAATAATAAAACACAAGCTTTGCAAGCTCTTAAGACTTCACTGAAACCGGAAAGTAAAGTGTTGGGTATATTAGGTAAAGAGGTTGAGTGGCTTCAGGGTGAGAAAAGACAAGTAGAAGCTCACTTAAATCATACCGAAATGTGGGCAGAGCACTTGGGCCACTGGAGAGCTGATGTCCAGAGTGCAGAAGTAAATAATAAATTGAAATTATTTTTTTTAAATACGGTTTTATAAATGATATTTTTTTATATAAAATAATTTTTATTTTCTTTAGACGCCAGATAATGGTGAACCACCAGAGTTTGTCTTAGTTGTACATATGGTAGCTGATGAAGCTGATGAAAGTAGTATTTCTACGGGTTGGGTTGTTTTAAGAAAATTACCAGAATTTCAAGAACTTCACAGAAAATTACGTCAGTTATGTCCAAGTGTAAAAAATTTGGAACTACCATCTCAGCCTTTAAAGTTTTTTGGTAAAACAGATAAAAATGCAATGGAAAAAGCTAGAGCACAAATTCAGAAATACTTAAATGTAAGAATTTTTTATAAGAAGTTTATTATAATATACTTTGTTTTTATATTTATCTTTCAAATGTTTACCATTTGTCACGTTCTAGTTTGTATTGGAAGATGAACGTTTAAATCAAAGTGAAGCGTTATACGCATTTTTATGTCCAAGTTCAGAACGTTTAAAAACCGTTGCACCTGCATCGCCGAAGAAGTCTCGATTTTCTTTATCAACTCTTTTTAAATCGTAAGTTTTTAAAGATTTACCGTGACTTTTTTTCACAATTCAATTTTAAGCTATACAATTTATTTGGATATTATAGATATTTTTCAAATCATTATTTTGTTAAATTACATATCTGTAAATTTTGTATAAACACATGGTTTATATTTCTGTTTTATTTACAGAAATTCTGGTAGTAGTGGAGACTCGCGTGATAAAGATGAAGATGATGACTATTCCTTATTACTAGACGATAATGAACCTTCTCGATCTGTAACAGATACTTTTCTTGGACAAGGAAAAGACTCGATCGCTGAACCACTTTATGCTTTACTTGGAGAAATTTTTGACTTACGTGGCGTATTTCGCTGGTTAAGGCGATCTATAATAACTTTTGTCCAACTTACTTACGGAAGAACAATTAATCGGTAGAGTATACTTAATTACATTGTATAAGCAAAGTAAAATATGCATGTACATTCATCAGGTACTTCACATATTACTTTACTTACTCCATAACTTGTCGTTACAGTCAAATTAGAGATACTGTTGCTTGGATGTTTTCTGAACCTATGCTTCATTATTACATTCAACTATTAACTAAATCTTGGTGGCCTAATGGCCAAATGGCTACGGAAGTGCCAGTACGCACTGATGAAGATAAGTTGAAGACGCGCTCAGAGGCTCGCCGACAATTCTTAAGCAACGTACCTGACATTTTAACGAAGTTGGTTGGAGCTCTCAGCGCTCAAAGAGGAGCGATCAAAGTTTTCGACTCTCTACAAAATGTGCAACTGAACAAACAATTATTTTATGTGAGTTTATTAATGCAAGTAATTATATTTTT
>JAYJLV010000027.1:8083253-8103253 GCA_036873485.1 Torymus texanus | reverse complement strand
TATTTGAAAAGATTCGGGATATTTCGTTATACTTTCTATATACGGAACTCACATTGTAAATATAAAGTATCATTCGATTTTCCTTATAAATGAAACCTATGAATGTGAAGGGACTTAATTATTTAATATCAATATTTATATGTTCAACCTACTTTTAGTAATATATTATCAAGCACCAACACACGAGATCAGTTTAAAAAAAAAGATGATTTAATCGAACTATTTAAATGATGTTTAGTCTCAAAGTATTTCGAAGATGTCTTATGTTATTTGTATTTTTCTTTTTAGAAATAATTATACAAAAATTTTACATATTAATTACTATTCATGCAATACTAAAAATTTTGGTTTTTATCATTAATAATAATTTAGCATAAAAGTACATTTAAAAAATAATGGATTTTTCAAGTTTTATCAGTATACAAACTGAGATCGTTCGAAAATATAATTTCTACACTTGTGTACAAAATTAGATTGTTGTATGCCTATAATAATAATATTTTAGAATCTAATGTAGCAGAGCAGTTAAAATCTATTAAAAATAAATACCTGCATTCCAATCTTGGTTTTTCGGAAGATTCGAGTTCGCGGTATACATCTTTGTCTCCAAAATATATCCGATAATCACCGTACATCATTATATAAATTCGTATTATGCCAATCATTCGTTATAGTTTAATACTCTCCATTCACGGTAAATAATATGAACCATATATTTTCATTCTTTCTTTTTTCTTTCCATTAAACTGTGATAACCCGCAGAAAAAAATTTACAGGAAATTTCTGCAGACATACGAAAAATCCAGTAAAAGTATTCCCAAACAATTTCTACAAAGTTTTGATTCACGAGAAAATATTTCATTTATGACATTAAAAAGTCAATGCAGATGACTAAAACACCCAGCAAAGGTGTTATAGGGTGAATAACTTCTTAGAAATATTTTGTAGGTATATTTCTACAGAATTTTTTGTAGAAACGTCTGTAGAAATTTTCTGTAGATTCTTTTTCATACCGATTAATTCAGCATCGTACAAAAATTTTGATTGATGCTTAGTAAAAATAGCTTATAAAATGTAAATGTAACAACGATTTGTTTGACTTTGTGTCGTTCCATTAACATTTCAATTTTGCAAAGAAAACTATAACATCCGTCGTAATTGAGTAAATTATCAATAACAAAGAAGAAAGAAACATCCGTTGCGAAGGAGATAACGAGTCAATTTATATTCATCTGTATATACTATTTATAACTTGTCTGTCTCAGCTGCGCCCACTCGTGCACTTAAAATTACGCTTACAAAGATCAATTCAATTCATATAAATATAAGTACAGTAATTGTACGCGACAACGACAATCGCTGATCCTCCATATACACATACAATTCCTCTTCTCTCTGCATAACACTCAAAGTAATACTGACCAATAATTCAATCTCCATTCAATATTGCTACGGCTATCAACGTAAATACTGCATATGTATACTCATACCTTTCTTTCGTTATCTGTCTACATCAACGCAAAGCCGATAATACATACTTATATGTATAAAAAAATAAACTCATCTCCCCCTAACTATACCTCTATACAACACCGTCATTATTACACACTCCCTACTGTTGCTGCTGCTGCTTCATCAACTACACGAATGCCCATTTTTGTTTCTCTCGTGTCCCATAAACGACTTCATATCCGTATGCAAAAAACGTCACATAAAATACGCATTCGTTTAATTTTCCTTTTTCTTTTCTTACTTTTTTTTTCCTCTTCTTCACTCGACGTACAATATACATTATATATGTATATATATATATATATATATATATATATAACGGAACAACGCGCACGTGTGAACAATTCACATGTGTAGCAAGCAGATGCGCTCGCTGCTACAATTGATGACAGCCGGCGGCGCGTCGGCGGCTGAATTCGCGTCGCCTACGGCCGCCCCGTCATCCCTGTCTCAGACGAGCGGTCGAGCTTTAGGCGCGGCGACGAGTGACGGCTGCTGCTGGGCACGATAGCTAACCGCAGCTGGCCGAGCAATCGCTACTGGTGGTGAGGATTCCATCGGGGTAACGGAAGCGGCGCGACTGCTACTCGGTGTCGTTGTTGGTGGGATGAGCGAGACAACTTCTGGACTTGAGGCCGGCCCGTTGTCCTCGTACACGCGCTCCTGTGGAATAAACAACACACACTCACATCTCACGCTCTTGCTGCATATTTTTTTTCTTTTTTTTTTCGCTCTACCGTTGTATGTACTTATACATCGTGTATATAGCAAGCTCAACGCGTGTCTCGTTATTATGCGTATATATAGAGAGAGAGAGATGTCGTTTTTACCCGAGGTGCGTTTTCGTGTGGCAATGTGCTGTGCTACGGTTTAGAGGCTCTCGAAGATTTTGCTCTTCTTTGTTTTTGGTTGTTTTTTTTTTTGTTCTGTTTGGTTATTTTTTTGGGCGGAGAAAAAAGAGAAAAGTTTATTTCTCGGTTATAATATTAATTGGTTTCTATTTAGGATGGAGATTCAGTTTTTCAACCACATTTTATTCGAACTTTGAAGTTATATATATATATATATATATATATGTGTTTTATTCTAAAAGTATTTAGAGTTCTTTTTCTGGCACAGATATATATTATTTAAATAAATTGTTTTTTTGTTGTATCGTTAATTGAGAACAATATGAGCATCTTATTAGAAACTAGTCTAGTATTGAAAAATGAATTTTTTCAAGAAAATTACTAATTTGTACATTATCGTTTCTCTTTTTCCTCGCAACTACACCTACATACATTTTTTCTTGTTTTTCTTTAACAGTGGACGTATCGCTAGGTCGCATCTTTATCAATTTTTCTATTTTATATATATCAACATGCGCTTATTTTCTTTTTAATTGGTATAACATACATCTACGCAGGTACCCGCGTGTATAGTCTGGAAATAAGGATACAGATAGTTCAGCTGATTTTTGTTTTTCTACATTGTACTCTCATCATTCTTTTCGTACTATCAGTTCTCTTCTACAGGTATAGTGTACGTGCACTAGGATGTCCGTATGTCCAAAAACATATTTTCTGCTAGCGTATCTACGTAATATATCGATTTTTCGGTACAGAATTTTTTATCTATCGATCGGTTTCTTCTGCAAAATTATTCATCAATGTATTATTTTTGTATCTTTGTTTCATTCATACTTGTTTTCTTTTGTTATTTATTTTGTTTCGAAAGATACCTACGCGAAATCACTATAGAATGCGGTATAAGAACCAAAAGTCTTCTGTTCTCTAAACTTTTTTCTCTCATATGAAACTTACAATATTGTCGAATAATATAATTTGCTTTTTTTTTTTATTTTGTCAGTTAACAACAGTTTTTATATAGGCTTCGTCTACCTTTACCCATCGTTTTCTTTTCCTCCATTCGCGTCACTACACGACAAAAGTGCACAGGATAAATTCAGTCTTTTCTCTTTATGAGTCTAAAAATACATACTTTAAAATATACTACAATACTTTTGTAATATTATTTGGCATTTATTCTTTGGCATCAAGTCTTCAGTCGATGAATTATCGAAAAAAATCTTTACGCAGTTGAAAACTCTATCAGTATATAAAACTAAGCATGCTTCAGTTGATTTAGAAAAATAATTTATCCTTACATCATAATTTATTTAAAATTTCTATTATATTTTTACTAATTCAGAAGAAAATACGAATTATTTTGTATTTTGAAAAAAAAATTTTCATCACAGGCTTATTACTCGATCGAATATAGACCAAAGTAACTCAAATCCAACCCATTGAAAAGTGCAGTTTTCCTTTCACCTGTTTTCAACTGCGTATATATCCCGTGACATGCGCATCGAAGCGCCATATTATATATCATAATCTCGCGGTTCCATTACCCAAGAAAGATGAGAGAGAGAAAAAAAAAAGGATCTACAACAATACAACCACGCTCTATGCCCTTTCATCGCGTAGTCACCCTATGCTCATACCCTCCCACCGGTCACTGTGACAATATCATTCATCGTCCATGAGTTGCTGCTACTGCCTGGCCGCCTCGAGCAGATACTATGTGGTCTCGGTCTCATTCATCTGGATGAACTGGAGAGGCAGATGTTGCAGTTTGATCGGGCATTCCACAGGTCCAGACTTCTGATCCTCGATGTTTTTGCTGCCACTGCCGCTGCTGTTGATCCCGGTGGCGCCGCCCGATGACGACGACGTCGATGACTTCTGCAGGGACGCGCGCCCCGGGGTTGATGCACGTGTGCGTGCCACGTTTGGTTCAGGGGATGACGGAGGTTTTTTTTTTTTGAGAGGGGTCGTGCGGTTGCGGAGGTGCGTGTGGTGGTGGTGGTGGTGGTGGTGGTGGGGATATTGTCGAATAAAACAAAATAAAACAGAAAAATACGATACGGAGTTAACAAGAGATATCGTTCGTTATCTTCAAGATGTGAAGAGATACGAGAAGATATAATAGTCAACGTGGACGATGTGACACGCACACGCAGTTACGAGTATTTACATGCATATTTATATAAGTACTATTTTTGTAAATTTTCTTTTTTTGTTATTAATAAAAGAGATTAATTGATTGAATGTGGCTGGGTAACATGTTAAGAGATTTATCTTTAATAAATATGGACTATCTTTAAATTTTGCCGTTATTATTTGTCAATTATAATAATCAATGATTATTATATGAAATAGAAATATACGATTATTGTATATTGTTTTGAAAGTATACTTTTCTTGGAAGAGAATAGGAAAATAATATCAATTTAGGCACAAGAATTAACGACAGATATTATTAAAAAAATTTGAAAGATCATCAAAAGCCGTAAATTGTTACTTTGGTTGAATAATATAGAATAATTTAGAATAATAATATTCGCGAATCACTTGATATGTAATCTTCCTGTCTATGCATGTACATACTGTGGAAGGAATTAAAACATGCATGCAACACATACATTTATAAAAGAGCCTTCCGCATTTGTTTTTTTTTATAGCTTGCCATTTGTATTTAGAGCTTTCGTAACATTAGCAATTCGCATTGACACACGTAAAACGCGAACCGTGGATGCGTCGTGAATCTCGAAGTCGAGTTCGCAACATCCACTGTTCGACTTTAGAGTATACGACATCGCACATAAATGCCACAAGAATATTATCCCCTTTTTACATAGTACGTGTGAATTATTGGAATATTCTTTAGGCAAACGTATTACGGTTCCATAAGCTGTAACTAAATCTACATAACGAATATCCCACTTTTGACTGTTCTCTACTAGTTATAAAACTGTTTCTGAAAAAATAAACGATGTTTGTGTTTTCAATTTTTTTATAGTTAAATTGTAGTAAGGATTGAACTTTTTTACAACCACTATATATAAGTGAGATTTATTATTAAATAACTTGATGAGACAATAATTTTTTAATCGTTACATATAAATGTATTTTTTCAGAAACAGCCATGTAAAAGAAATAACTTACAAAATTATACTTTTGTATCCAGTAGATACAGCAGACAAAAATAAAAGCTGCAACAATTCTAGTGTTCTACTTCTTCTATTATGGTACTTCGTTATGGGAAACTAGATTTATTTTCATGATATTGCTTATTATCTGGGATAACTATTTACGCAGATTTAGCACTCTGAGCCAAACGAACGAACGAACGAACAAACAAAACATAACAGACTTAAAAAATAAATCGAATAACACAAAACTGGCGAGAAAGGATGCTGCGAACGTTTGTTTTTATACATTTTTTTCTAATCTATCACATTAATTGTAAAGTTGTAAGTAGTATTTTAACGTAAAAATACCTTAAATCAGTTTAAATTCCCCCAAACTGTACGGTCGTAGCAACCTTTCCCCTCTTTCTTCAAAGAGAAAACCAAGTCACCACGCTACATCCTCAACTTACCTGCGACTTGTCATACTTGAGCCTCTTCCAGATGAAGCCCTTCTTGTCCTGCGACGCGGACTGCTGCTGCTGCTCCTGCTGACCAGCCTCGGGGCCCGTCGACGCGTTGTAATTCGGATTCGAGAAAGTAAGTACGTTACGTCGCGTGTTGAACAAGTACTCCTCGCGTTTGTTTTTGCGTGGGCACTGCAGGTAAATGATGACGACGATGATGCCGGCGGTAATGGCCAGCAGCACGACGATGATGATGATCATCGTGTGGAGGCTGACTTTTTCACCGCCCTCGCCACCAGGACCGCCCGGGCTGATCCCAAATTCAGTCTGCTTGTTTCGCGTACCCGTCGACTTGATCATTGGTGCCAGCTCCTCCTCGTCATCGATGTCGTCGTAAGCCGGGTCGTTCTCCGTGCCAGGCTTGCGCAGCGGCATCCACTTGCTCGGTACTGTGAACAATCGAACCAACACATTTTCGTGTTAGGGTTGTTATTTGATATTGTATTTGTATGCTGTTCTATACCATATTTTGATGTTATCTTTTGATGCAAATTGGTCATTTTTTTATATATGGGAATGTTATAGAGATATGAATAATATTCGTATTTATTATTTCGTGATTATCATTTGATGATTGAAAAATCATGTTAGATCAACTTTCTGAATAATTATAGGATATAACTGAATCGACTTATAAGTACTAGAATCCTGCATAGGTTTAGAATACACAGAACTACATATATCCTAATAAATTAGTATGAATTTTTCACCAAGCATTTCATCAATAGTGCTCGATATAGTTTATTTATATTTTAATTATTGTGTATGGTAACCGTTGAAACAATACGCCAATAATTGCTTTCGTATCAATTTCGTGCGCGAACTTGTAGGATATTATAAAATCAATTACAGTGACGTAAAAATAACATATGACCACCGTTATGAGGGATTACGATTATTTCAGAGTTCCAACGTGAACAAATTCCACTTCACATGATCTTTGTAAATTTCAGGTAATGTTTCCCGTAATTATCGTACTGAACAGTGACATTTTAGTTGAAATATCTAACATGACAAACCGCAAGACACAATTCTGATTTCAATTTTATCGCAATTAAAGTGTGTATAAATAAAATATGACTTACCAGTAGAGCAGGGTCTTCTGTCTGGTTTATCGGGACAGCCACAGGTGTAATTTTTTCGCGTATAGAAGCACAAATGGCTGCAACCCCCGTTCTGCATAGCGCAGGGATTCCATCCTTTCTGTCGTTCCGCTGATACAGCCTTTATCTCCGTGGTAAAGGTGTGCTCTGTCATGCGGATCCTATTGTGGCTCTTACCCGTACGTTTGTCCGCGCTCTCCACGTAGGATCGGAACACTGTCGACCAGTATATGTTGTTGCCGAACTGAAGCGATGTTTATGAAAAATGAAAGAACAATACCACAGTGTTTTAGATGAAAGAGCACGTATGGCATAATTTATAAGCAGTTCAACCTCTTGTTTTTGTTTAATTTTATATAGTGGTTAGTTAAAGAAAACTTTGGCACGAAAAATCGAATAGCACACTAAACTGTATACCGAAAACTATTCTTTTAAAATATCGTATAACGATTAACAACATAGAAAAGAATAGATTTGCAATTCATTATCCTCACCAGCGCCAGTCCATAGGGTACCAGGGCCCCTGGTACGAGTACGACTCTGTACCGTCCGTGGAGATCAGACACCTCGATCCTCCTCTTGGTACCGTCCGCCCAGTAGAGCTTACGATCCTCGTAATCGATTGCGAGGCCGCTCGGTATGCCCAGATCCGTCGTGATGATGCTCTTTCGATTGCTACCGTCGAGCATCGAGCGCTCGATCGTTGGGTAGTCACCCTTTTCGCTCCAATAGAGGTAACCCTCGCGAGGGAATAGTGCCAATGATTGCACACCGCCGCGTAGATTATCGAAGAGCCGTTTGTGTGAACTGCCATCCAGCCGTGACACTATGATCGATCGATTCTCAAGGTCTGACCAGTAGAGATTGTCAGCCACCCAGTCGATCGCAACGCGGTCCGGAGCTGTGTTGTTTATACGGCCTATCAGGATTTTGTTGTCGCTCGCGTTGCGCATGTTGACGCGGCTGTGAAAAATGAAAGAGGCGTGTGTCATGGAGTTGTGAGTTGTTTAGAAAAGAAATATAAAAGATCAAATTATGTGCCTGATTCCGCTGTGCTTTTGCACTACTGTGTTGGAAATTCATTATACCTTGTTAACCCCTGACTTGGCGCTACTATGGTGGCTATTTTTTCAGAAACTTGAGTAATGAGATAGTAGTACACAAGTAAGTAGCGGGAATGGCAATAATAAAAGTTAAACTGGTGAAAGATGCTTTCCTACACTAATTTGTAAAAAAATAGAAAATTCGAAAAGAATGGGTTATTGCTTACAGAATAGGAAAGAGGATAACATTATTAGAAAAAATATTAACTACAGAGCAACAAAAAGATCTGAAAGATTACCAGAAAATGGTTACCAGAATAGTGCCAGCCTAGGTGTTAAAAAGTCAAATAGAATTAGGTACGTATCTGTAGTATTAATGCTAATTCACTATAAATGTTTTGTACAGTGATGATGTATAATTAATTTATGATTCGAATATAAGATACTTTTAAAATACTAAAACTAATTCTATTATTTTGAATTTTAGAAATAGTACTCGATATAGTTGAATCCGATGTTGACATAGTAAATGTACTGCTTTTCCCAGTGGAAGTCAACGGAGAACGGTGGCATATTTCCCAAGACGGGTAGTCGAACTTCCCACAGTCCGGGAGTGTCCAATGATACAATGGCCAATCCCTTATGATTGGTCATAAGCAAGAAATTTGAAGGCGTCGCGTTGCAAGTTCTCTTGTCGACATTTATGACTATACCCGTGGGACAAGCGCATTTGTAGCCAGCAGGATTTCGTAGGCACAAGTGAGAACAGCCTCCGTTGTTCTTGCCACAGGCATTTTCAGGTCGGACTTGTAGTTTCTGGAAGTTGTACGGTTGCATTATATTATAAGATAAGGTATATTTAATTATATGACGCATTATGTGATGTACCAATTTGAATGATTTTTTAACGGTAGAACAGGATTAAAAGAATACATTACGCCGAGAAAAAAGCATTCGGTAAAATTAACTAAACAGCATAGTAAAGTGAATTCTTGTCACGATTACTCGGTTTTCTGTTAAATGATACTATAATACACTAAAAATAACTAAAAGATTTTAGTTTTCAATATACTATATGTAATATTAATTGACTTATAGTTAGAATAATAAGATTTTCTGGTCATTTTTACTAGAATTGTTTGGCATTTTAACTTCTAATACATATGTCTAGTTTAAAATATGGAATTATTGACTATTTTTTATAGTCAGTGTAACTAGAATTTCGACTTGTAAGGGTTACTAAATTTTAAGGTTATGCCAATATTGGGCCCACAATCTCTGGTACTTTTCTAGTAACGGTTACTAGAATTTTCTCTGAGTGTATGCTAATACAGTGGAAATTGTATAACATGGACGATGCAACACATAATATGTTTGAGTTAATTAAGAAATATCAACTACGAAAAATTTAATTTGAAAAAAAAGAAAACAAAATAAACCATATATGAAACAGTAGTACTCACATCGGCGTAGCGCAGGTCCATAATGCCGTCGAGGTTCTCCAACACAACCTTCCTATTCTTTCCATCACTCTTTTTTGCTCTCAGCAATGCTCTCTCATGCCAGTCACTCCAGTACACAAAATCTCCAACAATGGTGAGACCATATGGATGTTCGACTTTCTCAACGATTACTCGCCTCTCGTTACCCGTGAGATCAGCACTCTCGATCAGCTTGCGCTTCGCGTCGTTCCAGTATATGCGGTCAGCGAATATATCGATAGATAGGCCATTGGGCCAGGTAAGGCCCTCAGTGACAACGGCGGTCCGATGCTCGCCATCCATGTCGGCACGCTCGATGCGTGCGTTGTGGCCCCAATCCGACCAGAATAGCAGACCTGCTGGGTAATGTAGCGCGATAGCTCGAGGATTGTCCAGACCTGACCAAATCAGTACTTTGCGGTTTGTTCCGTTCAGCTCGCTCACCTCGATGCTATTAAGCCCTACATCCGTCCAGTACAGCTAAAATGTTTAGAGTTTTTTGTTAGGTACTTTAGAGACTTGAGGGAAGATGCATTTGAAACTAATATACCTTTCTGCCAATCGAATCAACAACGAGGCTGTCGACGGTGTCTATGCAATGCTCTATCACAGTAGAAGTTTCCATTTTTTCCCGGTTGATTATTTTATTATCCTTATCATTCTTTGCGAATGTCGCCTTCCGAATGAGTTTGAATTTGGGCTGTCCCGGGTCAGTCCAGTAGATATCATTAGTCTCCAGATCTACGTCGGCTCCGCTAACGTTCTTCATATCTGTCAGTGGTAGTACTATGTCAGCCGTGTAGTTCGTCTCAAAAGATAAGAGACGAATGTCAATCCGGTGGGAAATCAACAGGTATTTCGTTGGCGTGTCTCGACATGTTTTTCCATCAGGCTAAAGATAAAAATGACAATTAGGTATACCTTATACTCTTACCCTTATCAGAATTCACTAATTGTTAACGTACATGAAGTACAAGGCCAGTATGGCAGGCACACGTGTAACGTTTGGGCTTGGGTGACAGCAGACAGATGTGTGAACAGCCACCGTTGTTGCGTTCGCACGGATTCTTAACTTTTGGTCGGTCTCGATGTAAGACTCGCACATCCATTAAACCCCCGGTGACAGACCGAATGACGGTTACATTTTTGCCAGTGTCTTTGTCGGCCTGATGGATACTCGTCGTGTCCCAGTCGGTCCAGAATATCTTATTTTTGTATACTACGAGGCCGAAGGGATGCTTCGTATTCGCTATAAAAGTTGCAAAAGATAGTATTTTCAATCTATTTATATAATGTTGAAAACAATAAGGTTCAATTACTTACGTTGTTCTATGACAGTAGTGCGGTGTTTGCCATCCAAATCGGAGTATTCGATTTTTCGCGTTCCACCATCAGCCCAGTAGAGACGCTTTTTCTCGAAATCGATAGCCAAACCATTGGGCCACGTAAGGTCTGTACCTATGAGAGTTCGTCTATCGGACCCGTCCATTCCTGCGATTTCAATTTTTGGATTGCTGCCCCAATCGCTCCAGTACATATATCCAGCTGTAAAATGTATCATATCGTAAGGTTACTTTGGTTTTATCATAATGGTAATGGTAATATCGGGTGAAATGTTAAAATACGTACATGTAGGATCTACGACAATATCTCTGGGTTTATCAAGACCTTCGTAAATTAATGGTGCTCTCATACTACCATCTAAGTTAGAGCATTCTACCCGATTAGTTCCAGCGTCAGTCCAGTAGAGTTTTTTGGTCACCCAGTCCATTGCAAGTCCGGCGGGAGATTCTGTTAAATAATAATATTTCATTAGGATTCTTAATTATTACCTTTAAACTTAAAAAATAACAGTTTTCAGTAATTTAAACTTGCTCACCAAGACTATCCTTAACAATAGCCTGTTGTTCCGATCCATCGAGGCTCGCTCTGGAAATAGTATCGGCTTCGACATCGGTCCAGTAAATTGTTACCTTCTCTTCCTCGTCAAAGTCCCAGGTTAGGGCTACAGCGCCTTCGACATTGTCCACCGGTATCACAACGTCGAAGGCCTTAGCCGATTGATCCAGGCTAATTAGTCGAAGATCCTTCTTGCGGGCAAACACCAATAAATTTTCTACGCTGCTAGTGCAAGTCTTTCCGTTGCGATTGATCTTCTGGCCCACAGGACAGACGCAGCTATAACCCATGGCGTTCGGAAGGCACATGTGCGAGCACTTGCCGTTGTCAGTGCCGCAGTGGTTGAAGTAGTCCGGTTGACGTTGCGGATGATAGCTGTGGAGATCCATAGGGAAGTGTAGACCGGAATGAATGGTTTTGTAGTCACGGCCATTATTTTTGTTGGCTACTGAAACGCTCTTAAAGTGCCAGTCGGTCCAGTAGACCGAGTCCTCAAAGACAGTAATGGCGAATGGATGATGCAGACCACGCGTCACCACTTTCTTACGGTCAGTACCGTGGATGTGAGCAGATTCGATCATCCGGTGTTTAGCATCAATCCAGTACATGCGCTCGGTTGTGTAGTCGATAGTCAGACCGTTTGGCCAGTAGATATTTTCTGTGATCAATGCTACGCGATTCGAGCCGTCCATACCAGCACGTTCGATCTTCGGATTCGGACCTGTTTATTAAAACGCAAGGAAAAATTGTTACAACATGGTTGGGTAAATATATGTGGTACAAAGACACTTCAAAAGAACGCTTACCCCAATCGGTCCAATAAACGTAGCCGTAGTTCGGATGGACGGCGATTGCTCGTGGTTTGTCAAGATCGCTGGATACAAGTACGTGGCGCACGCGTGTATCGAGTGTCATTACTTCAACACGTCTAGTACCCGAGTCAGTCCAAAACAGAAGATCATGAATCCAATCAATAGCGATACCACCAGGACTTTCCAAACCCCAGCGGATAAAATCTAAATAGTATGATAAAAAATAATTCAAGCACTTTATTTAAGTTTAAAGATTTTATACAAGGGAGGTACTATTTTCAAAAGAGTTACGAACCTTCCATTATAGTACCGTTGACAAATAATTTTCGAATGACATCCATTGACACGTCTGACCAATAAATAGTTCCGCGTTTATAGTGGTAGTCCAAAGCGATTGCATTTTGCAAACCTTTGATAACAGGGGTGTACTTTGCGTCGTTGATGCTAACCTAAAAATTTCAACATTTCCGTCTTGTTCTACTTATCAAATTCATAATTATACAGATATCCACAACGAAATTTTAATTTGAAATCTCACCATGCGAATGTCAACTCGGTTTGCTAGGAGCAAAGTCGGACTGGCACCCAGAGCTTTGCACGAGCGTAGGTCCGGACGCAAGACGTATCCTTTTGTGCATTCGCAAACGAACGATCCTGGGGTATTCTTGCACAATTGGCTACATACCGGTTCCTTGGTAAGAAAAATAATGTAAAATACAAAAGCCTCCTAATATTGAGACATTATTCTTTAATAGCTAACCCCTTACCTTTTGGAATTCGCACTCATTGATGTCTTCGCAAGTCGTGTTGTCTTTCCCGAGTATATAACCATGATCACAGGCGCAGGCTCTTTTATTTGAGACAGTTAGTATGCACCGCTGGGAGCATTTGTCCTTATCCGTGCACGGTATCTTTTTTGGGCAATTCTCCTCATCTAGAAAGATATGAAAATGCATTTCAACTTCGTCCATCACCTAACGCATATATGTATCCACAGAACTTACCGTCCTTCTCGGGGCAGTCTGGGACTCCGTCACAAACATGTTTGACGTTGATGCAGTTCAGATGAGGCTCACGGGTGTGGGCTAACCAGTGGGCTGGGTAAACCGGTGGCGGGACAGTCGCATTGGCCGGAGTCGTACGACATAGATATTGGGTGAGCTCACAACTCTGCTGGCAGCCTTGTTCGTCCTCGCCGTTCAGGCAGTCCGGCACACCGTCGCATTCGAATAGCCGCTGCAAATAAGTATGTACCAAGGATGTCTGTTAATGACATGAAGTATCTCGGGAAAAGAAGATGATTTGGTTACGAGTGGACGATTTTTCGTTGATACGAGTCGTCTTTGAGGGTTAACGTTTTACAGAAATTTTTGTAGTTTTAGAATGTTTTGTATTTTGTGTGCAATATTTAGACTAATAAATACATACCGGAATACACAGACCATTGGAACAAGTAAACTCTTCTTTCGATGAACAAGTTTGAGGTGTTGGGCAATCATGTTCGTCATCGCCGTCCTTACAATCAATTTCTCTATCGCAAACGTACTTTTTGCTTATGCAGTCACCATTTTGACATCTGAAATGAAACAATAGTATATGTAGGTCGGTATTATTGTACTATTACTATCATATCTACGAAATACAAGGAAAAAAATATAAAGATTCGACAACACAAGTTAATATAAAATCAATATGGACTATTAAACATCGTGAATTTCACAATTCCATAACTCGAGCCGATCTATTTGGAATTCAAAATATATTATTTTATCGGAAACTATGAATTTCCGTCACACCGTTTGCCTAAGAAACTCTGTTGCATTTCTATTGAGTAAAATACAAAGCGTAGTGGAGTATAACGTACTTGAATTCGTTAGTATTGCAGCTGGTATTGTTAGCGGTCGGGCACTCATTCTCGTCACTGCCGTCTCCACAATCGTCGTCACCATCACACCTATACAGCAGCGGTATGCATCGTGGATACGAGCACTGGAATTGGTTCTCGTTACACTGCGTGTTTACAACTTCTACGAAAAGTACAGAAATTATTAATTAACAATCATAAAAGCCATTCACATATGTAAGAACATAAATAAATGTGTATAATGAAGTGTATAAAAATGAAGTACCGCATTCAAGTTCGTCCGAGCCGTCAGGACATTCCTTGATGCCGTTACATTTTTGATAGTCCCAGATGCAGGTGCCGTCAAAGCAGACGAAGTTATTGTCGAAGCAGGCTCTGTTAAACGTAGTAGAAAAGATTAGACCTATGATGAATTTTTGGTTTTTATTAAATTGTTTATCAATGAAAGTTTTCTATTCTTTTCAACGATTCATAATTATTATTTTTGCTAATTCTTATGCTTTTATTATGATTATAACGCAATGTAACGTTGGTTTCTGTTCATATGGTTTTATTACGAACGTGTAAATTAATACTGAAGACTTATTGTTATGTTTTAACGAAATTAAAAACCACAATATCTTTATTTATAATTCATTTGGTGGTATAGATATAGAAATCATGAAAATTAAACCAAAGCAAATTTAATTTCATTTCATGCCGGATGGCTGGAATTAATACTTCTCATGCATCTGTTATATTGTAATAAATGTATACACCTGAATAATAAAAGATGTATTGAACTATAAATATGTAGTAAAACAATAAATGTTCTCCAACATGATATTCAAACTAATACTTATGACAACTTATAAAAAACCAATAGTGATGGTCGAAACGTGAAATATAAATATTTTATTAGACATATACATATTTTATATAATGTATTAACCTTGATTTGTATATAAAAATGAATTTTAGCAGAATTTTATTTAAAATTCTTTCCGTTTCATAATTTATTATTCTATTTATTATTAACAGTTAAAATACTGTCATACCATTCACGTTATATTTATTACGTATTTTTATAATTGAAACTCATCATATTCTATTAGAAACAAGATCATCCAGTATACCTATCATATTATCATAACTAAAGCTCAAGCAATTCAGTTTCCATTTTCCAGCCTCCCCTTCTCACACGTACCACTCAAATTTCCTATACACTCCCACGACCTTATGCCACTAGTCCTATATGGGCTCTAATCCCAAAACAACGAGAGAAAGTAAAATCCTTGTCATTCTCGTTTGCCCAGTACCAATAAATAAATAAATGTATATACACATCCGCCAGCGCACACGTCCAACTTCCGTCGCTAATCACGCAGTCGCGCGTATATATACCCTGGGATTAATAATCGCGGCGGAGCAGCTGTTCGACACACCCTAATTGTTCAGCCGCGGGTGAGGGTGAGCCGTCGGCTTGTTTAGACAGTCTGCGCGCGAACGAGGGTGTCGCGCAACTTTGACATTACTCACGGCTTTGTTCCGAGCCACTCTAGTCTTATTTCGACTGCGTAATATATACGCAGCCAAGTCGAGGGTTGTTCGGGGTATAGTAATTATGCTATGCTGTATAATTATGGCTTTGTGGAATGGAAATTTTCGAAATTTCACTTGTTTTAGTTGGCACGTAGGGTTTCGGTCAGTAGATTCGGGATGGGAAAGGTTTCTTGATGTAATGCCGAATAAAGTGCTCGGTAAATTGGGGTTATAAAGTTTAGTGGCTAAGCGTGTAAGTTTATAGTAGGGTTTATGAGTGCGCGCTCTGAAAAAATGCAGGATAAATGTTTCTAGTTTATAGTGAACCGAAGGAAGTAAATTATTGACTGAAGAAAGGCTTATCTATATTGACTGAATAATTTAATCATAATCACTTTATATTATAAAACGTGACTCTATACAACTTCATAATCCTCGAACTTCACAAACATTCTAAAAAAATTTTAACAATTATTCATTTTAGTTGTAGAATAGAAAAAAAAATTAAACTAATAACAAACTCCTAATTCTCATTTAATCCGTATCACTACTAAGGAAATCTCAATTTCGCATTGCAAGCGAAATCCACACCCATCCTATTTTGACTTTTACGAATATAGCTCGGGGAGCTTGCGTCGCTGTACTTTTACGACATCAGTCATCTCACGGCGCTCTGATCCTCGTCTCTCCCCCCCTGCAGTGACACTACTGCACTGTGTGGGTGTGTGTATGTGTGTCGACCCAACGAGTTCCTTTTCGTTACGACGCAATTGCGGTCGTTGACTTTACCACGAGATGCGTAGATTGACGCAACCAACGCAG
Organism: Torymus texanus; assembly: GCA_036873485.1. Lineage (NCBI taxonomy): Eukaryota > Metazoa > Arthropoda > Insecta > Hymenoptera > Torymidae > Torymus > Torymus texanus. The sequence goes on along the minus strand of JAYJLV010000027.1, from coordinate 8,086,714 downwards.
ATTCAATTCATTAGGCCAACGCGTGTACATATGATGTTGCCCATTGGACAAGTAAATAACAAAGTGAGTGATACTAAGAACTCGTCATTCTGTAAATATCCTTTTCTCCTTCACGTTGTATATATAAAATATACGCAATATATCAGTTATGGCGAGGAAAAAGGGATGTTGGTTCTGTGATTTCATGCGTTTCCATGATTTTTTAGACGAAAAGTTCATTTTCTTTTACACGATGATTTTACAACGACGTTGTAAGCGTTTTATAGAGGCCTACGGTACCTTGCAGTGTATATTTACAGCTGTATTACAAAAAAAAAACAATGTCCTTCGGTTGGACCACTTCGAGGAAGTTATGGAAAATCGATGAGCGGAAGGTAGACGTGGGGGACTGGGTCAATCGCGATAACACCGTGGAGCGTAAACGATGCGCGGGCTGCGAGCGATGATGCGCAGCGTTTGGTTCATCGTGAACGTCCGGCCTCGTGTCTCGAGCGAACTTTGAGTGCAAAATGTGAAGGTTTCCTATAGCTGGATTCGGTGGATGGGTCTAAAACGTTTTTGCGTTTTTTTTTTGCGAAGAGGGCAATTTTAAGTTTAGAAATTTACTTTATAATTTATTTTCAAATCGCTTAGGGCTCAGGTTCTCCGCTAGCGCAAAAATCTTCGGAGACATTTTCTCAAAAATTTTTTTCAGGATTTTTTTCAGTGGCGGAGGGCGAACCTGGAGCTTGGGGTTGATGGCTGAAGCTCCCATATGCACCTAATCTATGGGTCAGATTGACTAAGTACAATGATTGCGTTAAGCGTATGAGTACCGAAAGGCCGATTCCACTGCGGGTTTCGCTCAAGAGATTCTCCCAACTTATTAGGTAGAGGTCTAGCGATGATTCGATCGGTAAGTCTGGGATTAATTACTCGTCAAGTCGGGTTTGAGTCCCAGATCTTCACTGATTGATAAAAAGTACGACTGTTTCACACATGTGCTTTGTTTACTAACACACCACAGACCTCGGTCGTCGATTAGCACCGGAAGTTCCAAGTATTCCTCACATTGTTTTTGTTTTCTAATTTACAGCTATCTGAATTCTATAATTAATTATTTCTATAACATTTCCTCTAAGGTTCTTGTGATTTTTGTGAAAGCTTTCGTGTAATATTTCGTAACCAAAAATTAGACCGTTAATTTTCGAGCAACCTTTCATGGAACCTTTCAGCACTTTCTTACTGAAAGTTTCAGTTATCTTGCGAAAAGATTACATGAACCTTACGGTGTAATATTTCATGAATCTTTTGATGGGAAACTCACATGCTAGCTGCATTGCTGCGATAGCGAGCATTTTGGGGGCAATAAGTTCATCTTTAGTAAGTCGCGTAGTAATAGGGGCCTATATAATTGTAGGTAGATTCCGAACCACCAAAGCTATAGTAATATATAAGCACATGAAAAATCTAAACTTCTACAAATTCAGGATAGAGGTGCTAATCAAACGCCGTGGCTGGGATTTGAACATAGTACTTTTAATTCGGAACTTAATACATTACTAATAAACAAAGCGCACTTCATTAACATTCTGTTCGTTAACTAGGTATGTTTCTCAAAATTTTATTTATTTCTTTTTTTTTTTTTTTTTTTTCTAAACAGTAGAATGATGCCTTGAAAAAGAACATATAAAATGAACAATCTCTCTTCCCTCTAGACTCTCCCCCATACAATATATACATGCTATCATTTCGACCCCAGCACATTGAAACAATCCTCGTCCCATTCATTTCTCTCTCATCGAGAACCAAATGAACGAAAAACTATACTGTAGCAATACCCAATGGTTGCCAATAAGCATCGCATTCCGTTCGTTGCGATATATAGGCAGCCCAATACGTTTTCTCGCCCTTCGATTACACCGCGTTACCGTACGCGGAATTACTCGACATCACCTATATCCTATACGCGTATAGGGGAACGAAGTATAGCAAACCCCTCTGAAGAATACGTAGAAATTGCGGCTAGCGATATTCAATACCCTACACATCGTCAATGCTTGATCGCCCTTCTCTCACGTGCATACTTGACCGAGTGTACGTGATGCGTTTGAATGTCAGTCGACCGACAAAGGCGTATACTGTCGACGGTATACGAGTTGATGATGATTTTCGTGAATTAAGGGTCGTTCCGAACGTATTAGGTAGCGTTTGTATGCATCGATTCCGAGTACATTAATCTACTGTAGGGTACAGCGTGAGTTGAGTGGATTGCTGTATAACTGGTGTTCATAGGAAAAAACGTACCATTATAACTAATACAAGTTTATTTCCTCACTAAAGCGGAAATCGTGTGAACTTTTATATATAGTTACGATGCGTTTGGACGTTTGAAAGAAAAAAAGCTATAAAAAGCTTTATATCCAGTTAAACTTTAGTTTCGCTTTATCAGCATGACAATAAAATCAACTAGAAGTATATCCCATCGCATTTGACATCGTAAAAACTTTCTCTACAATTTTTTGAAAAACACTCGCGTTGACAATATTTTCTCTATATCCCTTCAACATTTCACTCGTGCTGTTCTTAATTTAGGACGTGTACCGTAGTAAAAATAACTTCTGTAAAAAGTCAGTTATATACTAACATTAGATCATCCCCTGAACCGTGTATACTTTTATGGTGAAAATTCCAGGAATCGTCTCGGCTCGATGTCGTCGAACCAGCCACCCTGAACATATTACACTTTTCAAGAAACAAGCCAATTACATCGTCTCGTGTAATATATAATACTTCCTCCGTTGTATACGCTAGCGCAATCAGCTATACTCTTGCGGTAATTGACGAAATTTTCCACCCCTCAGACGCGTGTGTGTGTATGTGTAGGTGTGTGTGTGTGTATATATAGTCCAGAAAAATCAGATGATTTCAGGTGCTCGTATACATGGGCACCATCTCTCTCTCTCTCTCTCTCTCACTCTCACTCTCTCTCTCTCTCTCTCACTCTCACTCTCTCACTCTCACTCTCTCTCTCGACTTTACCACACGTGTACGAGTAGGTAGGTAACAGGCGCGTCGTTAATGAAATCAAAACCGACTTTATATCAATACTCATTTCATCCTGGATAAACAGCTGCTATTTCTGGCTGCCACTGTGTATGTGTATAAAGGTATATGTATAGATGCTTGTTACACGCGCAGCTAACGTGTGCGTGTTATACACATACCCGCCGGTGAAGAAATGCTGGTGAGCCTCAAAAGGACCGGTGAGAGAGAGAGAGAGAGAGAGAGAGAGAGAGAGAGAGAGAGAGAGAGAGAGAGGGTCGGTGAGTGGGTGGAGTATGTCGCTAGCGTGCGGTTAATCGAAACCATGTACGCGAGGGACGAACGGACGGATGGAAGTGTATATACGAGGGTCGTTTGAAAAGTCCGTGCAAAAATAAATACTACTTAATTGTTTGTATTAAACCTTTTTTATTTTT